>JBAJNP010011937.1:0-14065 GCA_036877545.1 Yasuhikotakia modesta | reverse complement strand
GTACTGAGTAAGTCTTAAGACTTACTAACTTGAAATTGTCAACTCAATCTGTGCTACTACTGTGGTGAAACAGGTCACCATAGCATAGAATGTCCACAAAGCCCGGAGGAACACCAAGATTACAATCCGGGTGAGAAAACTGTCCAATCATCACAGGCGATGCTTCAGCTACACAGCAGTCCTACCATGTTTCCCTATCCATTTCAATTCCAAGCCATGAGCCATGCAACTTGGCTTCTCGAGACTTACTGAGAAAGTACTGAGTAAGTCTTAAGACTTACTAACTTGAAATTGTCAACTCAATCTGTGCTACTACTGTGGTGAAACAGGTCACCATAGCATAGAATGTCCACAAAGCCTGGAGGAACACCAAGATTACAATCCGGGTGAGTGTAGAATAATTTTCTCCTCTTCCTACTAAATCACTGACTTTTCTGACTTTCATTGATTTGAATTGTTACCCAGTGCCATGCCTGCTAAAAGTAAAGTCTACACTCCGAGACATAAGCCATGGAAGAGTACACAGAAGCCATGGGTTTATCTGTCCCTCCACTGCCGCAGGATCTTTTATTTGTGGAAAATATGGTGCCTTACAACCATGCATAGACTACAGAGATTTAAATAACACAACTGTCAGGTTCCTTTACTGGTTCCTTCAGCACTAGAACAACTATGTTAGGCCAGGATCTACACTAAGCTCAACCTCAGAAAAGCATATAACCTGATAGGGATTCGAGAGTGTGATGAATGCTTTTCTTACCACCAAGGGACACTACGGTTACTTGGTCATGCCGTATGGGCTTGCTAATGGCCCAGCAGTCTTTCAATCCTTTATTGATTAAATTTTCTGGGAGCATGTAGTGGCATACATAGATATCTTGTCTTATTCCAAGTTTGATTCTGAACATACTCACCTTTTAAGACATTACTCGCCACCCTACTGGATTATCAACCATATATCAAGGCTAAGTTTTATGTTTAAAAGACATTCTTTGGGCATAAAATCAGTCATGAGGGCTTAGAGATGGATGACACCAAGGTCAGAGCAGCCACAAACTTAAATTTACTGAAGAATCTACTCAAGCCTTCAAACTCCAAGCAGGAAGCTTAGCCTCGGTATGCTGGCCCATTTAAAAAGATCAAACTGATTAATGAGGCCACGTACCAGCTTCAGATTCATACTAATTACAGTATCTTTCCATCCTTCCATGTCTTGCTCCTCAAACTGGTCCACCCTGATGCTGAGAACCGGGGGTAGAGAGGGTCAGCTCCAACATCTTGTGAAATAGGGGGGCTATGGACCTGAGGAGAGACCATGGGTAGCTGCCCCGACATCCTGGATCCATCACTCATCTAAGACTTTCATTTACACTTAGGCATTTAGCAGACGCTTTTGTCTTACAAAGTAAGACAAAATAATATTAAGTTTGACTTACAAAGCAAGGAGAACAATGAAGTAATAAATCCCAAGAAAACAGAATGCAAAATCATACAAAGATACAATTCCTCTGGTTAGACAATGTTCCAGGGGGTTCCTGTTGAGAAAGAATTTTATTTTTTGAGAAGAGTGTTATAGTGATAAGAGGTGCTCCCGAAAGAGGTGGATTTTTAAGAGTTTTTTAAATAATGTGTGGGATGAGGCAGACCAAACAGAGTATGGAAGATCGTTCCACCATGGGGGGATATTAAATGTAAAAATGCAGGGTCCTTGTCAAGCACCAGGAGGCACTCCTGGGGAGGGATTCTATTATGCCATGCCAGCAGAGGGAGCCACCCCAGAGGATGGTCCACATGATCTTTTAAATGTACTTATTCAACACTTCTGTGATTGGGGGACTGATGAATTGAACTAACTGAAGATTCACCACTTACTCGGATTCTCTGGTTTTCCGCAGTTTGTTTTTATTGCTCAATAAATCTCCTGTTGTTCTCCCCTTAACTGTGTGTTCTGTGTTTATCCACTGACGACTACTGGAAACTAAAACTGTTGCCCAACAGGCTCACAAAGGTAAGAACCCCACTACAATCAGAAGGTGTATTGTAAACAGCCTGATTTCCAAAGATAGATCCTGCCTGGTTGTAGTTTTGACTAGGACACATTTAGTATTGCAGGACTGCAAAAAAACTAAAAAAAGGAAATGCATGACAATGTTATTTTAATCATGCGTTATAAGTATTTTCATAAATATTGGTATAGCTTTTGACCACTAAGTGGTTTTGGTCCAAAACTTTGCAGATCATCTCAAACTATTAGCTCCGGTGCTGGTGCCCAATCTAGAACTTGTTCTGCATGTTTTGACTGAACATTGACAGGTGCTGGTGCCAAAAAGCTGACACCAGCATGGCACCCTGAAGTTGCTGGTCCCAAAGTCGGAACCATAAAAATATGTAAATACAGAACGATAAACCTAGGTTTATCCTGTTATAAGGTTGCCTCATGAACTGTAGAGTAGAGTGCTACGTTAATGTAACCATAGTAACATTTTGATACAAATTTCAGTGCTGAAACCTGTGGAAATGTGTGCAGGTGCTGGTGCCGGTGCCAACCAGAACCAGTTCCACTTCAGCACCGGCACGGCCCTGGTGAAAAAGAGGTATATGATGATGATGAACCACATCATATTTACTGAATACTGCACTTTACAATCAAATTCAAAATTATTGACACCAAAAATGAAAATGACAGAAAATTACTTCATAGGGTGTGCTGGAATAAGCATGACCCAATAAATCACAGAATTGTGATTCCAGGACTTGATTCTTGATTCTACGACTTCCAAGTCAAATAGTAGAGTTTAGACAAGTTTGGGGTAAACAATACAAATTGGCTATGGTAACATATCAGACTGTTATTTATCTGTGTGCCAAATTTCATAATTTTCCTATGTATTGTTCTATGGACTGCCATACATTTCAGGAGTGGAAGAAGAATAGATTTAGCTGTAAGCAGCAATGACAGGTCACTATAGTGCCATTGCCACCTCTTGCTTTTTTATAAGCCAGTGGTTGTCGCATACATTTAATTCCAAAAACAACTGGGCATTATTATACAGTCTGTTTGTGCAGCCTGTCGATGGCGCTATGATCAAAAAACAAACAAAATGTCCACTTGCTTTATATGTTGGAGCATGTGGCCTTTGTTTTGATAGCTCACCATGCACTCCTTGCTAGCTTGTTACCTTGTTAACTACACCCCCTTGTTACCCTGTTTTGATCATGCCCTTCACCGATCTCCTCTTTTAATTTGCCTCTTGTCCTTGGTCTTGTCAGATTTGTTTTCCTTGTTTTTTGCCATTGACCTCTCTAGTCCAGTCTTTTTGTGTCCTGGGTCCTTCCTGCCTCATCATCCTGCTTCCTGCTATACTCCAAGCCTGCCACCCAGCCACGCACTTGAATCAGAAGGAATTTATGAGGGAACAACACAGCAGAGAGGGCTAAAGTATGCTGAAGAGCCCAGATGATGTGTGCTGGCTTAATGAGATAATGGGAAACAGGTACAGGTTACACTACAGGTACACTGTATTCCAGTGAATTGGTGCAATGTGGTTGACAGAGGGGTTTCGCTAATCAGTGATTGGTTGGAGGTAGGGCCTATTCCTTATTATTCCTTATGAACTATTCCTTATTATTAAACTTTTGTGCATAACTTATACCAGGAAATTAAAACATTTAGTTTGTGGACTACATTATAAGCCAATATGTATCTACCTATAGTAAACACCTACAACATCCTAGTGTTTACGTAGAAATGCCCTAGCAACCATATATCAATGCCCCTAACCACCCCGAACACATTAGCACACATATGAAAATGTGCTGGCTACCACCAAAATCCCAGTATAATGTTGACAAGTTTTAGACAAAAAAGGACCATCTACAGTATTTTTTTTTTGGCAGTTAAATACTAGCTTTTGATCTTAAAGTTACATAAAGAAAGAAGGTCTGAACTGCAGATTAAAATGTACTGAACACCAAATTGGTTGTGTAAATGTACTATTTTGATGATGAATTAAAAATTATGTAAACTTAGAACCACAGCATTTCATTATATTGAGGTTTTTCTTTTTCTATCTTTTTTCTTTTCCTATCTACTTCCTTTCATGTCATAAGATTTTAGATATGGTGTATGTACTGTAGTGCTATTAGCCATATGCAACATGGCATCCTTTAGAACATCCTTTATGCACAATACTATTGTTTTGTTATCAGTAACAAAAAATAACAGTGTATAATAAATAACATTTGAGGAATGTAGTTGTATATGTGCAGTCTAACACAATTTACACAAGCAGTAAAAATGGTAGCAAAATAAGACCCTTTAGTCACAGTCTGAGATACATACAATGGTTACCCAGAAGACCCAGATGTTTCAATATACTACTGCGAATGCTACTAAAAATAGCCTTGGATATGTTAGCCTTGGGGGTTTTTGATGTTCCCCTGGTACTGTTCTTTAATAATCTCTGTATTCTGATGGTGCTAAAGGCAAATTTAGCCCTACAACCTCTGACAGGAAGAAGATAAGGTGATAGCTATAAAATTGATTCCTGTAACATCAGGCCAATAGGGGATAATTAGTTGATTTGTGACAAAATGTTTTCCTTGCTTTCTCCAATAGACAATTCACTCACTAACAGGAAACACTGGTACTCTAGGGGATATACTTTTGTATAGTTTGTGATGCTGGACTGAAATTTCCGTCTGTAAAACACAGATTAATACAAATAATTTGGGAGAATTTGTGATGCACAGTTATAAACATACAATATAATGATGTTATTCATTAAAACATAAATTCTTAAATGTATGCTTTGCTTGAGAAATTCTTCAATATTACATCAGGATGGTTGCATCTAAAACTATTAGAAGGCAGATATAATTTATTAAATATAATTAATACATGGAGAGTACACAAAGTGCTAGAAACTAGAGCTGTCAATCAAATGTTTATGAATTTTTTAAATATTTAATTGTAAATGACAAGCTGCCAGGATTTTTTTCTGACTGCTGGCTCTGATTCTTGTTGATCTCGGAATGGTTGCGTTAAGGCGAGGGTTGGTCTGACCTAAATGCATTTCATTACATTATATTATAGATAATGCAGGAGAAAACCGCTATACAGCTTTGGCTTACAGTTCCATCTAAGCATGACTTTCTAATGCTGTTACCACCCACGCATGTCTCAGCCACAGTTTCCCCAATACCCAGAGTGTGCAAATTCACACATACAATACACACATCATCTCAACTAACAAATATATCTCTAAGAGAACAGTGCAGTTAAGCCAAAACCGAGGGTTTATGTTTCTGTTTAGTCCTTTTCATGAAGACTAATTATAGTGTATGTGAGGTTAAGCTTCTTTTGCTCAGTAACGCTCACCAACTGCAATCCATTGTCATTAATTATGTCTCAAACATTCTGAGCCCACTCACTTCTCTTGGAGCTAAAGTATCCATGGAAACTACAGGACAGGCAGAGCTCACATGAGAGGCAGTCTGTTGCCCAACAGAAGATTGTAGACAAATGTTTCAGCATATGAGGAAGTGGCATTGATTAGCCCATGTGGTCCAGCTTTTGTTATATTCAGTCTTTACACTGTTCTTTAAAAGTCAAAATGTACTTTTTATTAAGATTACTTTTTGAAATGGGTTAGTGTCACCTATGTAAAAAATCAAGGCTTTTGGAGTAATGGAATGAACATATGAACATACTTGGCCCTCCCCTGGTTAAGGGGGCAGTTGTGGTCTACTGGTCAAGTTGGGCTTGTAATCAGTAGGTTGCTGGTTTGATTTTAGCACTAGCAGGTAGCAACTGAAGTGCAAGGCTAGCTGCTCACTGCTCCGGGTGTGTGTTCACTCCTCATGAAGGATATGTTAAATTTCTAAGGAAGATAATATAACATTAAAGAAAAGGTTTAACAAAAACAACTTAATCATGATATTCTAATCCAGGGCTATTCAATTACAAATTCAGTTGGGCCAGATTGTCAAACCAAGAAGGTTAGCTGGGACAGTAATTTCAGCGGCAAAGCAGTAATTATTTTACGTTTCAGTGTTGAGAAAGACATATTGATAGTAATCTAAGCTATTACCACTCTTTGCAATGTTTGCGTGTTGCAGGCTACGTAATTTACGTAGGAATGTGTGATTTTGGCGGGACCACAAACATAATAAATACTTTATATTTATATTAATTAAATGAATATAAATACTTTGTATTTATACTTGTATGTATATGTATGTATATATGTAACGACTGGCCAGCAGAGGGAGCCCAAGTACCATGACTTTCTGTCTGCTCCCTCTGCTTCTTCGTTGGTAACTTCCTGTTTGCTGGCTATATAACAGCATGCCAGCAAACAGGAAGTTGCGATGTATTGGATTGCCTTCTTCGTGGTTTTTGTGTTCCCTCGTGGTTTTTGTGTTCCCTGTGGTTTTTTGATTCTTGTGTTTTTGTATTTCGGCTTCCCTGGTTTTTGGATCTTTGGACTGTGTACTAGTTTTTGATGTCTGCATCCTGCCCCAAACCCTAAATGTGAAACCAGTTATGGTTACCTATAACCAAAATGACTTCTGCATCTAACCCATTCTTAGTGAGAAGTGAACACACACTGTGCAAGTTGTGAACACACACACCCGGAGCAGTGGGCAGCTATCAGGGGTCAGGTGCCTTGCTCAAGGGCACTTCAATTGCTCCCTGCCACTGGAATTGACCCAGCAACCTACTGATTACAAGTCACTAACCAGTAGGCCCCAACTGCCCCTTAGTTTAGTTGTGCCTTCACAACTAAATTCTGGAATTTGACCAAATGAGTTTCTGGTCTGAAAGCATCCCCCAGTTTGCCTGATAAATTAAAGGTAAAGGAAAGAATTATGAAATTATGTTATGTTAATGCTTTTAATAATCACCTTATTGTTGATTCTACCTCTGATCTCGGTAATGTAGAGAAAAATAAAATAATGTGTCATTCTGCTCTTCTGTCACCCTTACCTTAGTGTAATTACAAGACCTTAAAGGAAGAACTATGCCCGCTCTCACAGTAAAATAGTTGTCCCATCCATTTTAATGGTATAGAAAAAGTTAATTGCTATAAATACCTGGCCAAATGGCTTGACAGAAAGGTGGGCTTTAATATTCAAATTGATATTCTTCTAGAAAAGCTCTAATCTATTGGGTACTATTAGGTTGCTTATTAGGTACTAGGTAATTGCCATTTTATATTTGTAATCGTTTAGCATATTATACTTGTAATTTTTGGACTAGATCAACAGATTAAAACAGATTTTTAATGCTCCTAGGTTATAGGATGTAATGCAAAGTCTTAGGATGTTTGAAGCACTCCCATCTCTAAATATTCTTAGATATCTTTTTGGGTCTTACCTGAAGAAAACTTGTGCGTGTGCTGTGCTGGATGAGACTTTTCTTGTATATCTTGTTCCTTTTCGAGGGAACTGTTTACATGACTTTTTCAGCCATTTTGGACTACCTGGTAAAAATATTTATTTCTTAATGGGATTATCTTGTTGTTTCTACATTATTGACAAAGACAAAAGTTTTTTCTTGTCCATGTTATTCCCATGACAAGTAGAAATTAAATTTTAAAATCAGACTTTTAAAGCTTATATACACAACATTATATTAACCAGAGTTTCTCGAGCTTTGTAATTCCTGGAGGGATGTACATTCATTCTATTTAAGAAAGTAGCCTTTATTTATCTTGTCATTATTTGAACATATAAATGTAGTTGCAATACCAAAATACCTTATGGTAAAATATCAAAACCTTTAAAAAGAAACATTATATTATAATTAAGTATAATAATGAAATATGTAAATTAACTGAAACAGCCCAGTGACTTTGCAAGACCCACAAGTGGACATAACTAAAAAAAAACCTGATATATATACACACATATAGAAGCTCTGTAACAGTCTAAAAGTGTCTTATTTCTGTTGTTTTTCTGGTTGTTCAATCAGCTTTCCTTTGTTATATTTCTGTCCTATGCCATATGGCACATGAGCAGCAATAGTGCCCATCTCCTTTGCCCCCTCAATGTGGAACATCTGGTCATCAAAGAATATGTGAGGGCGAATTTTCTGCAGCAAAGGCCCTTTAGGGGCCCCAGCAAGGAACAAAGCCTCATCAATCTCCAGTCCCCAGCTTCTAAGTGTTTTAAGCACACGGGCCCCAGAGCTGGCAGCACTTCTGGCCGTCACCAAAAATGTCCGAATAGGACAGTTTAGTCGCTCATTCTGGGCATAGAATTTCTTCTGAAGCTTCCCAAGCGCCTCTAGAAAGCACTTAAGAGGACCCTGTGGAGGCAGAGATAATGATAAATTTGTGAAACAGCCATATAACTGTCCACCTTAGGTACAAATTGCTTTGGAAGCAGGTCAACAATATGGTGTTATTATATATCGCAAGTGGCAGTTTTAAATCTGTTATTTCATGGCTTTTCTGACTGATCATTTTATAAGCTAACTAGTTTGTTAGTCAATTGTGTATGAATGTAAAACTAATGGCAGAAGTTGGTATAAACTATTGTCTTTGACCGCTGGTCTCAGGGAATGTGCTGTGCTCTCTGTATGCAGCTTAAAATAACAACAGATGACAAGAAAATAATACCATGGAGACAATAAAAATAAACCTTACATACCTGAGCCAGTGGCTTGTTCTCATGCTGCTTTTCATGCTCAAAAAATGTGTCCAGTCCATGCTGCTTTACGATGATCTCTGACTCATCAGAGAAAAGCACAGCGTCCCCATCGAAGGCCACACGCAGTTGAGTCTCAGAGAGCTCAATTTCTATATCAGGCTTGAACATAATTGCTGCAGCAATACCTTTAAGAAAAGAAATGCCAGACAATTAGTTTATTAGAACAACAAACAACATTTTAGAGCAGCTCTAATAGTCCCTTTATAGACACAGCAATTTTTCTCTTTATTAAATAAATTACACCACCAAGATACCAATAGTAAAAATATTTACAATTGTGTACAATGGCATCCACTAAACATGTAGTCTTATCAAACATCAGCTCCTTAAAATACGTTGCTCCCCTATGCTTATAAAAGATGGAGGAGGACAGCAGCCCAACACCATGGTATAATAGGCTGACCCACACTTAAAAATTGACAATCCAGAAAATAGAGTAAATCTGAAAGCTAACTAAACTAATGGTTTAGCATGGAAGAAGACAATGTCAAGCATCAGAACGGCTTCCAAAGTTTAGAAGTCAATGAGCAAAACCCTATATATTTGACACAGCGGCTAAATTACCAAAAATAAAGCATTAACTACTTGCATCTGTGATTAATTGCTATACATGCAAATCAGATGGCTTCTTGGCCAGTCCAACTAAGTCCAGACCTTCTACTTTCAGTTAACAAAAAACTACTGTTGCACAGTATCAAGTCATGCTTGATTTACACTAACACCTAGTGGCTGGGATGCAGCATTACACTGTTTCCATGAAATTACATACAGAAATATAGACCTATAAACACTAGCTTTGGGAGTACAAATGTACAAACACTACAACATAATCAGGTTACATGCTGCATTCTTAACAGAAAGATGAAAGAGTTGTGTTACCCTATAATTTAGAAACCCAACGTGTTACCCTATAATTTAGATTTAGATGGTTTTATTGCCTGCTAATATGAGTCTTCATTCTACTCAAGTGTGCATGATTAAATATTTTCCAAAAGAACAAAATTCCTTTTATGAGCACTGCCAATGTTCCTAGAGAACAGGTAGAGAACAACCAATCAATTTATCCTTCTGCCTTTATCAGATAATCATTCCTTTGGATGCTAACATAGAAATCAAATCTATTATCATGACATTTCAATTGAATTTATGTTTAGTTTAAATGCGTTAAATATGTCAGAAGAGTCCCTAAATGTGTGGATTGCTTTGTGGTTGCATATTTAGAATCTTGTCTGCCAGGCACATTTAAAAGATGTGTTTTGTTTGAACACATTAAATTTTAGTTTGAATTTGTGAAAAATCAATAACACCTTGATCAAAATTTTGACTGATGAAGCATAACTTTGCATGCATAACTTTGGATGTTGCAGTGATGTAATTTTCCCTGCAGCAATTATGGGTGGTTTGATAGTGTGGTATTGCCGCCTACCACACCCCCTCTCTTTGTTAATAACCTAATTTACCCTGATTTTAGTGCATATAAAGCTCTATTGAAAAGTTGTTGTTAGGTATTGTATATTGTTGCTTCCATAATGACAAAGAAGTTGTAACTTTTTTTATTGTGAATGCTGAACAAAGCAATAAGAACCAACCTTCCACTACAGCAATATTACAGTAATTCTGAAAAGTCCAATTCTTTTGTGCAACACAGTATCTATGAGTTTTGTTGTACATGCGTAAGTCAATATTTGTTTGTGAATTTGTTATGCATTTTGTATGTGTTGTATCTAAATACGATGAAGGTTACAAAAAAATGAATTGTTGTTTGTAAATATATTCACTGGCTTTTGTTTATGTGAATTAGTTTTTACAGTTGTGTTGTAAATCACATTTTGTAAATGTATTTATATAGGTGTATATTTACCCTCCTCAATTGCTTCCTGGACCTTCTTGGAGTCTTTAGAAAGATACAGGTTTGTCATGTAGGCCTTTAGGTAACCAATTGGGCTTTGACCTCCAGTCATGCAGAAACGCTCAATGGTCAGATCTGGGAGGTGGCAAAATAATTTTTCAATTACAATTACAATTCAACTGCAATAGTTGCTCGTTTTATTGTATGGCAAACTGAATTATAAGTCTATTATAAGTTATTATAAGTTTATTGCGCTATTTAGTTACTATGAAATTAATGTTCATAATATTATCAACACTTTCATAAAACATGCTCCCTTGATGGTGAACGATTCATAGGTGCACAGTATTTAAACATTTTAAGAAAAAAAACTAACATAAAAAATCATGTAACTTACCTCACCTTTAAAATAACTTAAATTAAAATTTTTATGTTTACTACAGATTAACAAATACAGTCCTTATAAATGTAAACCTACCAATTACATTTATTTCTGAGATTTCCAGAATTTAAGTTAATTAATATTAAAATTTAATTGTTTTTGGTTTGAACCTAATGCACTGAGGAAACTTAGGCATACCGTAGTGATTTATACTGTTCATAAGTCGCACCCCAACCTGGGCGTGATTGTTGGTCATTAGAACGATGTCAAACAGTTCTTCGCTGTCTGGATAGAGACCCCTGAGCCGTCCGTTTACAGTCATCAGCGCCTATACATCGAGGAAGAAACTTGTTTAAATAAGCAAGCATATTTTCTAATATAATAGTCTTTTAGAAAAACGTCACATCTTTTATTAAGAAAGTACTAATTGTGTTCTGATAATTCGACTACACTAGCGACCCCAAAACAGGTCGCATTACAGTATGAAGCGCGCTTTGATTATTTGAATGGGAACCTACAGGGGGTTGAAGTAGGGCGTGACAGTGTAAGCACTTCTTAAAACAAGTTAATCAGGACAAACAAACGCATTTCATTTTAATTGGTCATAATGTGGACCTAAGGTTCGAGTGTTTTACTCACCTTAACGAAAGGAAAAGCAGGACCAGGCTTTAGCGGCTCGTTTTCGTGTTGTTGCTGATATTCAACATACTTCTCCAGTCCTTCTTCGTCAAATATCTTCCTCTCCCCCACCATATCAAATAAGGTCCGAGACGAAACTGCGACTGTAACTGCATACTTTGGTTTTGGCTGACCAAAATATATTAAAACTGGATTATTAAAATGTTAAGGTCTGACGCAGCTATTATGCATAATATATAAACATCGCTAACTGCACTTTAAGAATACTTACGGGTCTCGGTTTAGTCGATTTCAAGCTTTCATAGTGTGTTTTAGCCGCTGCCCAGTCCATTTCCTCTTGTGTGGCAACCTTTTTATCTGTTGATGTCGTTTGTTGTTGCTTTATTTCACTCATTTTGTCTTTTTATCAGGCCTAGTGGTGCAACTCGGCGTGTTGAACTTCCTATGTTGAGTCAAAACTGGACGTCAGGCATCACGGAAATGTGAAGGGGTTGAATGTTGAAAAGAGGCGTTCCGGTTTACCCAGCACACTTGGGCGTTTAATCATAGTAGTCTTCCGAGACGTGTTGTATTAAGGATATGTGCTAATCGATCGTGTGTACGATGTTTTAGGGCGCACAAAAGAGTGAGAAAACCTCCTTAATGTTTAGTCTTAATTGGTGACGTCGTAGAGACCTGGGGTGGGCTAATAAAGCTCGGCTTAGCAGCAAATAGTGACGTTATAACTTTATTGCCACGCCCTGGCAAACAGTTAAAGTACCCTACTGGCAAATGTTTTTTATCACCATGGAAAATGTCCTGCCATGCTATAGCAAGTATTTACAGTACCCTAGCAACCAACATGAATTCGCTATATTATTAATGGGAGTTGGCTGTTTTAATTCAACGAAATACTTAATGCTTGTATGCCTCCTACAGAATTATACATTAACTAGCTAATTTAAAATAACAATTGAATATCTAGTTATTAACTGTTGCATACAGTTAATTATGTCAATACATTGGCTTATGTATATAATCTTGTTTGTTACTGTTGTTACTGGAGGTTGGTAAAGTATGTTGAACCTTTAAACCTTTGATCACATTACTGTAAGTGATGTAGTAAAGACTAAATTATGTGGAAAGCCAGTGTGGTTACAAATGAGTGGCAGAAAGTCAAAAGTGACAATGTGTTCAGCTCGAATGCTGTAAAACACACAAAAAACATTTAAAACGGGAAAGAGCTACTTGTTCACTTGACTGTATAATCTGATTCAGCAAAAATAGGAGATATGTTCTTACAGAAAGCTGAAACAGAAACAAAAGCAGAAACAAAAAGCAAAAGGATCACTGCAATTCGCAGAAACCACCAAAATACAGGTACCGAAACACATATTTGCAGTCATGATTTTACATCAGATGTTTTATTTTGGGGGTAAAATGGTACCCGAGTTAAACTGTATACTTACCAATTAGACCTCTGACATTTAATATTTTATGTAATTGTAAAGCTTTAACTAAATTGTGTACATAATTTGTGTACATATCCTTTATGATTGGCTCAGTGGTTACCATGACCTTCGCTTTAGAATACTGTTCCAATCACCCTAACAACCTCATAACACCATGAATAAGGGATGTTTTATGATTTTTATCATGCTTTTATCAAGTCATGCTAGCATCATGCTATGTCATGTAAACATCATGCTAACTCAGGTTAAGACCATGCACAGTCATGCTAACATTCTAACATCATACTGAATCATGTTAGTGTCATGCTATTGCAATGCATACTAGATTAGTTTACATAAAATTGGCGTCTAAATTGTTAAACTGTATTTTGTTGCTATATTGATTATAGTATATTATAGTATACTGATCAATGTAGTATATACTATATTGATGAGATACTGTCATCTTTTGATTGTTATTTATTACATGTAACACAGTTCGTAACGTTAGCCAGTCTGTGTCTACTGTCTTTCTCACATGTTTTTATGTATTTTAAGATCATCAAACAACTCAGTATACATCAACCAACACAGTGAATCATGGCAACTTCTCCTGTTATTGTTACCTGCACTGTGTGCCAAGCGAGAAGCCTGACGTCAACCCAAAAGGGGCAGCTGCTCAGCACTGAATTAAAGATAAACCTCAGTGGAAGCAATTTACACTGGCAGTCAGATCTCTCAAGAGCTAATCTAGCATCCTCTGTTTTCAAACAAAACACACACAGATCATGCGTGTCACATTACAGCATAAGTGGAGTGGCCCGCACTTCTTAAAGATGAACTTGAGTGGTTGAACGGAGTATTGAGTCTTGTTCTGTGATGTGACATAGAGAGAATAGCACTTTGGTTAAATCTGTAATGCCTCAGAAGCTACCTTAAAACCTTGTTGGAAACTTTTTTTCAGCGAAGACCAGGAGACTTGGATTTCCTTGAGCAGTAGTCTTTATTGTAGATCAAATCAGAGCATGCTGCTCGGGCGCTGCAGTC
>JBAJNP010011936.1:0-14067 GCA_036877545.1 Yasuhikotakia modesta | reverse complement strand
AAAATTCAAAAAAGTGTAAATTTAGTTATAGAAAGTTATCAAACACAAAACAACTGAGGTGTGATGCAACTGACATTATGTTGTGATATATGAATTTTCCTGTGATGTATGTACGTATACCCTGCAGTACATTGCTGGGGTACAAACCTAGTGTTTCAACTTGAGCCAAAAACACACGTATTGGGAAAACATACAAAATAAATTGAAACAGGCCTATGAGGGGAAGGAATTTGGGTTGCTAGATAGCCTTGAAACTAGGTTGCTTAGGTGTGGATAATGGGAAGAGAAATCAGTGAGTTAATTGATTTTGGATCAAAAGCAATTCAATGCTACCCCTGCAGCCAAAAAAGCACTTTAAAAACAAGATTTGATATCAAGGCCATGGTTTCAAATAGAAGCCTTTCAAAGACTGAAAGAAATTGATTGGAGTGAAACGGAGTAAAAATTAGACTGGTAAAAAAAACACATTGCTAATAAAAACATATGTAGAGTTGAGATGTAGTGCTTGTATAAAATACACACAGCAGACATCAAAACACAGAAGCTGCACATTTAAGCAGCGCTCTAAACTCCTTTGTGATGCCACATAAACATCCACTATTTCACATAAATGAGCCTCTGCCGAGCTGGGCAAGATGGCCACACGGAATTAGCATTGGGAATGCATTGGAGAGAAAGCGTGCTAAATTTGATCTTGCGGACTGAATATGGATTTGGATATTATGTTGTCCGTCTCCCATGCCAAATATTATGACCGTTTATTTTTCCCACAGTGGGTGTCTTGGCATATTAATAATGTAATAAAAACAGGCTTTTATATTCATCGACCAAACCAATGACATGGAGCGAGAGGGAGGAAAAGAAAGAGAGAGGGAGAGATAGAGAGATGACTGCTCATTAGTTGCATTTGTGTTTTGGATCCTTTGGGTTCATATCTGTTCCAGAAGCTGATGTTTCTCTAATGAGTTAAATACTGTCTGCTGCAAGAGGGCATCAACCTTATTATACATGTACATACACTTACACAATCACAGACGAATACTAGAGAGTTATAATGTTGGTTTGAACACCATCAGAACTGGTTTTCAGTAATGTGGAATGAACTCTGTCCCTCAACACAGTGTGGCATATTTGCTGCCCTTTCAGTGTCAATATTGCCATGCTAGGTAAACGATTACCAAACAAATTTAGATGATAAGGTTGCAATAAAATGCAAATACTGTGAACATAAAGGCCAACCTAAGAGTTCCTTTCAATATTCACAGTATCACAGTCAGGGGGTTGTGTTGCCACAGTGATGTTACCTTCATTTTAAATGTTGTGAACACACAATAGGAAAAACTGATGGCACACACACACTCACCTCTGCAGTACAGATTATAAACAGAAACACAAAACATATAAATAACATTTTAGATTGCATTCAGTACAATAAATTACAGTAGAACCCTAATAACACTTTTTAATGTAATTTTCTGTTTGCTGTGCTGGTAGAACCCAGGTCTTCAAGCTGAACCCTATAGGTATGATTGTAGTGTCACACAAATCAATGTCACAGAAATACCCTTTTAATAGTTGCCAGTTTATGTTATGCTGCAAGTTAAAGTATGGAATGAATATATTATCGTTTTGTTTCCATTTTGTGTATGGAAGTATGTAGAGATTTGTGTTCTTTGTTTCAGCCTCTAAAGTGAAAGTGAAAGTGACATGTATTTGTTAGTTACGGTAACCCATAACTGAAATGTGACCTCTGCATTTAACCCACCCTTCTGTTGCATATAAAATCTGGAGGTCTTAAAGAGTTTATGGCCATGCTGGCCTAAACCTTGGGGTGAGAGGGAGGAGGATGTGGCTGATAAGGTGCAAACTTTAGACCAACAGAAATATGGGCATTATGGGTCTTTATATATTATAGGGGTACCCAAATATGGGCATTTGTTCATTATTAATGCCCATATTTGGGCATTTTTTATGTTCAATCCCGATGTAGCACAGCATCTTCCACAGGGGTACTTAAAGCTGGGACCCTGGAATACCTTCTGATGTGCTGTTAACTACAATTATCTAAATAATTAAAGAGACCATCGTACAAATATTACACATTAGCAATTAGCCTATTTAATCCCAGTGGATGCTGGTTTCCATAATGGAGAGACATAGAGAGTAGGGGACCACGGTTGCTAAATCCAGAGCTTATATGCATGTGACATGTGGGAGCTCATTTTGATAGATGTTAATGGCATATAATTATAGAACACTGCTATTAAGCAATGTGATTTTACAAGAGCTTGGTGCCCCGGCGCTATGGCCTGATTGCTAAGAGTGTTTGGCTAATGAATGGAAATGCATGTCTGTTTGCAATGATGGGAATTATCAAACCATGAGAGAGAGAGAGAAATGGTGTCTAAACTCAAACACTTAAAATTACCTTCACACACACAGAACCCACTTAACTGCACTCATGTCACACACACACAACCAAGAAACAAGCACACAGACGTAAGGTTCTTGAAACTAAGGGAATGTAACACATCAACCGTCGTTGCTTTGCTAAAAAAAAAAAATGGGACACAAATTTGTGGCAATGTTCATTTCACTATAACACTGTATTTGGCTAAATTTTAAATAATGCTTTCACTCCCCTTATATTTTTTTCTCCATTTATTTCAGAATAAAAGCAAATTTACTAAATGCTTTTAGAAACCAAATGCATATTTAATAAACTTTGAATTTTTGTCTGTGTAAGTCATGATGCCATGTCCAAAACATAAAAGCTTTTTGCACTAAAAATGTGCTTTTTTTAATGAACCCATATTTCACAGTGTACTGTGAACAGTCTAAATGTAGTTAGTAGCAGCATTTTTAAGACTCTTTGCTTTTAAACAAACATAATCATGTACTTTCTCTTTGTTTATATCATATGGATTAGATTACATATTTGGACAGCATTTTATTTTTGACGTAAGATCATTTCCATTAACTGCAATAGACTGAAACCAGATGTCAGTGTTTTGTACAAAAAAATGAGAAACATATTTATGTGGGTATATGGAGCAAGTGATTGCTGTGGTTTGGTTCTGAGCTCTGCACAGATCAGTAATAGATGAATTGCCCTTGATCTGTTGTATCTCAATACCCACTTACACTCAGTGTGGTGCTTTGTCTTAATTTATCTAACAATGAGCCCAGGGCTGGAGCAGGGCCCATCTGACACAGTTGTTCTTATTCCCTTTTATGCCCTTGTACACAACTGAGGGCCTCGTCCCAACAAGAATGCCCTCTGCCTAATGAGGGTCAAAGGTCGCCAAGCAGCGTGCCTTGAGGGGGCAGGATTGCATAGGCACACTCAGTCACTGACTCAGGCACTATATTTAAATCAAGCCTCAGGCTTCCAGCTATCATTTTCAAAGGCCCTTCTCTTAACTAGTTCCCACTTGCTAATTAGTTTTGCGCTGTGTTATTTGTCTCTCTGAGATTGAACAGAGTCAAAGGACACTGGTGAAAGATTGCTGGCTTAAAATAGTGTAAGGTTTATTCTCTGCCACATCACGGACAATAAGCGCAGCGGCGTTTGTTGCGATTCACAGCTGTATAAAAATAATACGTTGTCTTCATGTTTTCACTTTTGACATTACGGCTGATGCTTCGCTACTGCATTTAGTATGTTCTTCTTTTTCTTTCCTATTTTTACCCAAGCTGCTTTTAAGGGTAGTATCATTCCCAGCCGCCAAGCGTAAAGCACTCACAAGTCAAACAGTTATTGGATTACATTTTCTGGCTTCATAAAATGTGGTTAAGAGGCACTTTAGGCGTATGTGCCTGACCTTCTTTTGGGAAGATGGCAATCAGACTAGAAGTGACAGGTCGATTGCTGATTTCAGCTGCTCTTTCAGAGGCACAACTGTGACTCTATCTCACTACGTCTCTTCTCTCTCCAGCTCTCATTTTAAATAGGTTCTAAAAATCTCAGTCAGACAAATAGGCTTGTAATGCAGATGTAATGTAGTATTTGTCATGACACATCCATACCACTTTGGGTTTAAAAAAAAAATACAGGACATAGTTTGAGACCACACTGAAAGTGTAACTAAATTAAACACAAATAAACGGTTTTATGATTTGGATTAGAATAAAAAACAAATGATATAATAGACACACATTTTGAATAATAGATAATTAAGATTTAGGGCCATACAGGGATTAGCTTTTTCAATATCTGAACAATTCATGGCATTTAGCAATGAGTGAGATCTCTAAAAATGCACTTAAGTAAATAGTACATATAAGTACATATAAATGTTTATTGTCAAAGTATGAAACATTTTCATGTGCTTATATATTCATATGTATAAAAGCATTTACTATTTGACAAAATCCATGCCACCCTGCCTGGGAATCAGACCTACTCCCATGTATTTCCATTACATATTTTAATGAAAAACATCTGTCATAAAAACGATTTTTAACCTCCATCAAATTCCTTATATCCCTACTTAAGTTAATCATGTATGCTTTTAACATGAAAACGAAAAGAAAATGGGAACACGATTAGACTTCAAACATCTGACTAAGTGAACTGTAAAATGAAGACAAATCCTTCAGCAGTCTTTGTCACATTTGAAAAATGTTTTTTTTGATCACTATAATCTTACTGTGGGTTTAGACTCTGTTTTGGAATACTTTAGGCATGATGGCAGGAGAAATCTGTTGGTTTCAATTTATTTCTGGAAAACAATAACCTTGGCTTCCGTGTTTGCATGTGGCCGTCTTGGTACAGTGGAAAAGTGCAGTGGGGTCTTTGGCAGATTCTGAGATCCAGTGTTTATGGAAAGGCCACTGAATAAACAGGGTTTAGGAGGACTTTCAACATGAGAACACAAAAAAACCCAGAGAACAGCATTAACTGTCATTAACTGCTGGGACAAGTGATCACACTGCTGGCAGATCGCAGTTACAGTCTAAACAGTGGTGTGCAAAACAGAGACAGGCACAATCAAAATGAGCTTGGCTCTTATGTTGCTTTGCCAGTGCGCATTCATACTGGGAGGTCCAGCTAATTACTGTACATAATACAGTGGGATTTGAGTATGTATTTGCCTGTGCATCATTTATTTGATTGTAAAAATGTATTTACTCATTTATTTGGCTTTTGTTTCGGATAGAGAAGACAGGAAATAAACATGAATATTATTATTATTATAAGAGTAGTTAATAATAGTGCAGGTCAGACTCACACATGCATCGCCCACATGGTGTCCGAACCACTGTGCATTCCTTGATTTATGAAATGTATAATACAAATGGCACACTGACCGAATGTGAAAAACATGAAGACAAGATCGAAGTGCAATGATAATCCAAACATGGTGATAACAAACAGCCAAAACCACAGAGAACCACAAAGGACAGAAACATGACAAACATAAGGCTCAGAAATAAGAGAAACACAAGGGCAATACAGACTGATCAGGGGTTACAGGAGAGGGGTAAACAAAATTATGGTGCGGTAACAGCAACAGGACTACAACAGGAAATTAAGAAAAACTACAATGGGTTACACAAAATGTTATCATGCTTATGTTTTCCCTCACAGCATAAATCAGTTATAATAATGGCTAAACTATAAATCTTTGGTAATTTTAGCCTGATTTTAGTAATTTTATGCTGCAAGCAGTGCCTTTAACTTTTTAATGCCATTATTGTTTATGATTTTGAAACTATTCTAAAACTACAAAATCCTTGTACTGTATGTACTGTATGTTAAATCTAGGTGTGACAGTGTCTTTTGGTTAACAGACCCCCAAAATGTGTGTAGTCCATGGCAGCTAACATTATTTACTATCTAAAATACTTGCTCTAAAGCACCTGTTCTGAAGTTTCAAACTTAAAGGGAGAGCTTTCCAAGAAACTTTTTAGTTTCTGTAGAATCCATATGTGGCTGCATGGAGCAGGGTTTAATTAAAAAGAACTAACTACAAGAAGTATCGGCTGTTATTAATCACTCCAGTGGGCTATTGATATCTGGTGTGCAGTGATGATGTACGACGAGACGTGCGTTTTTATCACTTTGCCCACATACACTATGTCTGCCCTGGTAAGACCCCCTAGCACCTCCATTTCCAGGACTGATTATAGCACAGAGCCAGAGGAGGGTACATACGCAGCTCAGGCTACAAGACAAAAGACATCCAGCTACACCTCAACAAAAAACAGAACATTCACCCAACCAGAGGCTCTGAAGTCTTATTTAAAAGAAAAATTGTGAGGTTGTCACAAAATAACCATAATAAAGTATTCTGCTAGTGAGTATTTAGAGAACAGGGCGGTGGTGATGAGATAATGTTATAAGTTAAAGTGACACACATGTAGTGCAAGTGGTAGAGCAATGCGCTAACAGCGCAAAGGTTGTGGGTTTGGGAATCCCAGGGAATGCAAGTACGGATTAAAAAAATTATACCACTATGGATAAAAGCATCTGCCAATTAATAAATGTAAATAAAATATTATGAAGAGCAAGTCTACTAAATTCACTACATTCTATACAACTAAACACATTCTATACAATATACAACATAAACCACAATCTATACAACTACACGTATCTGTTGACACACGAAAGGAGCATCACAACAGGCACATACTTACAGTTTGCTTCAAATTAAAACATGAAAGAGCTTGTGCATTTGACACAAAATGCAGAATGTACCTTTTGGTCCAAGTGAGAGGGCAGCTGTGGTGCACCACAAGGTTCTAATAGTCACAGAAGGTTCTCAACGGATTCTCACCCACCAGGCCCACATCTCTGCAAATGAACGTTCCTGTTATTTGTAGAGGACTGTTCCTGTCCTGATACATGAAGTTGTACCTAAAAGGAGAAGTGAAAGAGTTTTAACCTTGAAGAGGAGTAGGAGCTGAGAGCTGTGAAAAAATTGTCTGAGGAAAAATCTCACTTTATTTACAGTGTATGGTACATGTACTCACTTTAGAATTAAAGTTAGTAGACCGTCACTTTAGAAACAGCAGTAAATTATGCATAATTGTGTGCCAGTAGAGTAAAGATATATACATTAAACAAAGTAAAATATGACCAATCTAATTTTTAGACATTTAAATTAGCATTTAAACACAAAAAAACAGAAGCTCTGGTGCTGTGAAACTATTTATATTTTGAGTGACTGCCCATTACTGAATTTCTGTGAGTGTAATAACAAATTTCCACAACGTTAGGCATGCACTGGATAATTATTTAATGATGACAAGAGAGAAATCAAGGTGTTTGCCTTTGATGCCCCACCTCATGCTAGCTGCTTATTTACTTGTTGGTTTGCTTGACTTTTTGTCCCACCTAATGTGACTGACAAAAGTACTTTTTGCCAAATCATTAATGGCCTCATTCTCTCAAAGTGCTGCCACAGGTACAATCTGAACAGAAAATTACAAACAACTTCTGTAAACAGAGAACAAAACTATCTGACAAAACAAGCAATCACGTCAAGCAATAGTTACCCTGTAATGAAAAATTAATCAACCATGAACATCTAAGTGCTTGCAGGGAAAATAATTATCTTAGCCTAATTTGTTGTGCAAAGTGTTTATTAATAAATTAATTATAAACCATAGGAAGGATAAGTCTCTGTATGTCTAAAGAAGCTGGTAGGCTATGAACCACTCACTGTTAGCGCAGCTGTCTGAAGGCTAACCCCAAGAACTAGTCACGCTTAATTTGACAAAATATATGTGTATTTGCGAAGGTTTTCCTCCAATTTCTTTCTGCTGGTTTGTCTGCAGGGTGTTTGTGGGTGGAAAGGAGCGTTGCTTCAGAATGTACTGCGGAGGAGTGTTTTCTGCTTTTTGTCTTTCTAACAGACACTTCTTCATTCAGTCCCCAGACTGCTCGGCTACCCAGTTCTTGTCGCCATATACATCACAATTCTGAGACATTGGAGGTTAACTTCCAAGAAAAATGCAATTAGATCATTTGTCTATAAGATCCTGCCATGCTTTTTTTGTACTTAATACTAGGCTAGTATAGAACACAAACATTTCTTTATGAAAATGACTGTGTAGCCATTACTTTAAATTTGCTTAAGTTAAGTTAAATACTCCCAGCCGTATGTCAAACAGGATTTAGAAAGGGAAACTAAACATCCTGTGGCATCTGTGAACAGGAAAGTTATCCTGACAGTTTTATGCGCATATTAGTGATAGTCGTGTCTTTAAAGAGTTTGTATGGGACAGGACAACATATGGTTATAATCTTCCACCATTAGAATCCCAAACTATGAGATAACGAAGGCTTTAATCATGGGCGACGACACCAACAATTAAAGAGCATGATTTTTAGGTTAAAAAATCATGTGACAATCCCAGTGGTCCTTGTAATCTAGCACACTAAAAAGTCTCAAGGGGCAGGAAAACAATGAAAGGAGTCTTGACACGCTATTCCACATCTATCTATTTTCAACATCTGTGTCTCAGTGTTATTCATTGCATATGATAATATAGATATCATGTGTCGACAACCTACTTGACATGAGGCCGCTACTTTAATTTTTCAGGTTAATCATTGTGTTTTTCCCAGCATGCACCACAGCACAAATAATTAATGCAAATTACTTTAACTTGCCTTGATTGTTTTAGACACTTAGTCCACTATTTGCACTGGTCTTGTCACATTTGTTTTCTTTTTGGTCCATGCCATTGCGTCTGCCAAACAAAAGTCACATCAAAAAAGGCAATGACGTACCTTGACAGTGAATGTGTGAGAGTTTGCGTGTAGGCGTGTGCTCACATTGCGGAGGTAGAGGAAGTGTATGCCACTCAAGCTGTGCAGTAATGAGAAAACTAACATGCACATCTCATCCCATGACTGAGAAATGACCCTTCCCTCCCTCTCTCTTCCTCTTTTCCTCTCATCAGCTCCTCTTTCGCTCAGTGAGGTGTTTATTTAATGCCATTGTGACTGAAGCTTTTCTTAATTATGTTAAATACTGTCAGCCTTGATCAGACTCCACACTTAGCAATCACAGGGCCTCCCCTTACCCCCATCAGTGAGGCCACACACACACACACACACTAATAAATACAGACACAGAAGTGCTAATGAAGGCACTTGCATGTTAATTGTGGAGAGACACAAGCTGACAGTTTTGCTTAATCTAACTAACCCAAAAACACAATGTATAACAAATATATTCACAAAACTACTTTGGTAAAATATTTAAAAGATGACTTAACAGGCTGGACAACACTATTATCAATTTAAACACTTAAATAAAATATTGCAAAAAGAAATAAAATACCGCTATTTTAATAAATGGGCTGCAACAAAAATAATCAATGAAATAACAGGGCTCCATAGCCAGTAAACTGAATTCACTTGTGGCACCTCCTTGAAAAGGAGGCCAAAGTTTATATATTAGCACTAAAACAATATTCAAAACAATAAATCTGTCATGACTGTTATGTAAGCCACTCACAAAGATAGTACATATCTACTATAGAATAGACAAGGCAGGACCTGAACACAGCGCTATAAATACTGGAGCATGAGGATGTTAATGATACAAGACACAGGTGAACATAATTAGAACCCAAGGAAACGTAGCAGAGGCTAATTAACTTAAACACTGATAATGACTTATATAATTAGATTAAATAATTATTAATCAGCTCTACACAAGGAAACTAGGAACATACAATTATATCAAATAATCCCAGATTTTCTCACTGGTGACAGAAATGCAATTGGCAAATTTAAGTTTTGAAAACTTTTTTAAATTTTAAAAAACTTTAGAATTCCAATCTAGATATAGAAATCTTTAGAATTCTACCATGTTTCCACTTTCCATAGGTAAATGGTAAAGAGATCTTAGCAGCCCTTGCCCTTGTTTAATCTTGTTATAGTGTTTTTAGTGTTATAGTTTTTATGTTTAGTTTTGGTGTATCTGTGTTGTGTGTTCTAGTGTCATTTTTAAGTGTTAATAATATACAAAGTATGTTTTTCAAATGTATGTATCATCTTTTTCAAAATCTTGCTGAATGTGTGTGTGTGTGTGTGTGTGTGTGTGTGTGTGTGTGTGTGTGTGTGTGTGTGTGTGTGTGTGTGTTTACGTATTCCTTCTCAAAAAGACACATCATCTAATCAGCCCTGAGCAATTCATGTCCTTCCCCGAAACATCAATTAAAGATGGAGTCTTGAGTGATGACATACCCTGTATTAATCTTATCATGTGTCATAACCTGCTCTCTTGGCAGCGCAGCAGCATCATTTGGACACGCATTAAAGCTGGCTGTTGTAAAAAATGTAATTACCTCATAGGCTAAATGAATACATGTTTGAAAAATATCAAAGGCTGAGTGCAGAAACTTTGAGGATATCAAAATTTGAGAAATTCTCAGGATGTCAAAGTGTTCGAGAATAGCACAAAGGTTTAATTCACTAAATGCATTGTTGGCCTGGGAATCCCTTGGTTGTGAAATATCCCTGACCTACCACCCACCACCCAACTTTAAATAATCTCGTCTGGGTTTCTGTACAAAGTTTCTAGACATGCACTGACACAGTCTGGGCAAGACACTTTCTAGTTATTTAGTCATCTCTTTTCATTTCCTGTCCACAGATGAGTGTGCAGAAAAAGTCTTTGGCCCGTCACCTCTCAGTACTAACTGAGTCCAAGTAAGATGTGTCCACACAGCAATAAGAGCATGGAGGGTTGTGACATTTCACAGCTATTTCATCAGCCTTTAAAGCTAACAAACACACACCAAAGTGCAGCTTTTGCAAAGCCATGTCCATAAATTCAGTGTGCATTACGACAGTTCAGGTAATATGCAGTGTGTGTGTGTGTGTGTGTGTGAGAGAGAGAGAGAGAGAGTGTGTATTTACGTTTTCCTTCTCAAAAAGACGTGTGTGCATGAGAGAGGGGGGGGGGATAACAGTTAGTCCAGAGATATAATGAAAGCAAATATTTTCCTTTAGGGAATTCTGGATGTGTGTGACCAATGTGTTCTATATTTCTTTTACAATCATCACTTTAATGCCCAAAATTACCAACAAAGCCTTTCTGGAAATTTGAAGCTATTTTCCAAGGTATAATACGTATAAGGCAAGTACAGCACTGAACATAGCTAAGCTCTAAGTAAATATTTAAGGTTTGTTTTTTCCCTGTGTTTTTTTTTGTGACTGGATGAAGCACAGAGTTTTGGGTGGAAATGAATGCCTTGTGGGTACCTGGCTAGCAAATCTGAGAAGATAACAATTGTAAATTCAATTTTCTTCACATAACTATGGAGTGGTCAGTGAAATATGTGGGAAAACTTACCAAATATATCCTACATCTAAAATGGTAGTTAGATATGGAAAAGTGAAGGGGCTAACAGCATCATCATTTTTACTAAAACATTTTTTCACATCTTTTATTAATTTTTATTTTACTATAATTAACTTTTTAAAATACTGTTTTAATAATTACTTAATTTTTATTTTTTACATAATTACACAGCTTGTAGCGTTCTTTTTTCTTTCTTTCCTTCCTTTTTTCTTTCTATCTTCTTTCTTTCTTTCTTTCTTTCCCATGCAGCACACAATTCCTAGACTCTCATATAACACACCATCTAGAGGGCACATAAGGTGCCAGAAAGCAACTGCCATCATCATCATAAGTTCCAGCCTGAGGGTCCATTGCTATAATTGCGACAAGGCCTTTGATTCAGCCATAGTTTTCCAGCTCACATGCCTTTCGATTATCAGCTTAAAGCATGAGCTTTGAAGCCCAAACCCAGGCCCATGGCTCTGTTTCCTTTTCTGTGAGATACAGAAGAGCAACCTGTCATCAGAGCACTCATCTCAAGCTCTGATAAACCGCTGTCTCAGGACTCGCTGTCTGTCTCAGCTCAGCTCTGGAGAAACACTGTAGCCTCGGGTCCTACAGATAGCCCCTTACTGGGCAGGAAATCCTTTTAATTATATGTACTGGCTTTGATTGGGATCTTCTAATGCCTGTGTAAGCAGTTATTGTTACTGACCAGGCAAACGTCTGAAGTCAGAAGACATGGTACAGATTCTTTAAAATGCATCCTAATGTGGTCAAACTTGGGTTGTAAGAGATTTATAATAAGGCAAGAGTGGTTTGCCGCTACAGGCCAGAGGCTGTGAAATTGGAGACCTTCGCACAGTACTGTATGTACATGTAGTTGTCTAGTGGTTTGTTTTGTATTACGTGAAGTTGAAATTTCAACCCACTATTTATTTCTTATGAACCAAGCAAAATTGCAACTGAACTTTCAAGAATCACCATATATTTCAATTTTCTGTAACTTAACAATTTGATTTTGTGTTCCACAGAAAACAGCATAAGGGTGGGCGGAGCTTTCCGCTCTCCCTCTCTTCACAACAAACTGACTGTCACTCCTCCATCTTTCTCTGTCTGTCTCAGCGTTTCCGATCACACTCTGTCTCTTTCATTATCTCTGTGTGCTTCTCAGTTTGTCTCACGCTCTTCCCATCACTCTGATTGAATTAAACACATCTCTGTCTCTCAAACATTCCATTGATGCTTGTATAAGGATTAGTTAGAATAATTAAAATTGATTTTAAGGGCCTCTGCATTCAATCTCTAATTAAAAATGAATTTCAGACGGTGCTATTTTCCAATTTTCATGTCATCAGAGTTTAGTAAAGCTTCAGATTGTATTGTTCAGTTTTTGCTGTACTTATTGACTTTCTGTATCTACAGTTCCACTAAAACAGGCCGATTGCTTCTTATTTAAAATACATTGTTAAGTGTCAATCTGCAATTGCTGTCTTAAGAATCTATTTCTGCCTGTCATGTTTGTTTGTATCACATTTGTGTCTAATACAGTCAGAAAATAACAGTTACAGTCAGTTTTTCAATTTTAGTTAATATATATATTATATATATAACTGCATATATATATAAAATATATGCAGTTGTCACACTTGAAGTTCACTAAAGGGATATGTTCTCTTTAACTGAAATAGCTTTTAAACAGACTACAATAAATGCCTGAATGGAACTACAGTGTTGCTACAGCCCTGATGCCCAGAATTTGAATAAATTCCTCCTCTCTATGTCAACTCCATGACACTTGCAGACAACACAAACTAGACGGTTAGCCAATTACAACACTCTGGGCCAGCCAACCAATCTGAATTGTATAATTGCATAATTCTGCAGTTAGTTTTTGTAGAACCGGGAACTTACAGTTCGGGAACAGTGTAAAATAGGTATAGGGTATAATGTGTAAAAATAAAAAACTAAACAAAGCATGGGAACCTGTTGTCGTTCACATCAAAAACATAATTAAGACATGGAAAAATGTGTGTAAAATATGTATGTTTTTGACAATTATTGTATGTATAGTGCTGAATATTACTGTATTGCAGATATGGAACAGAATGAAATGAAGAGCTGGAACAGCAACACAGGTAAATGAGAGGAGGATTGTGGGTAATTCACTCATGAACATCAGGTCACCTTCATCAATTATTTTTCTCCCAAACAAAGCAGTTGGGATCCTCTCACAGTCTCTGTTTATTTCTCCCTCCCCTTTCACATTCAGGATTCGTTGTCTTATTACCATCATTATGGCAAGCCCCGGGGCCCTTCTCACACGTTGCAAAATAGACTCATCTAAGCATCTCCAGAAAACAATGAAGCAGCATTGAAAAAATGAACAAGTTGCAAGTCAATCGGCATACAGCTGACAAACATGTCTGCTGCAATCCATGGCTCCTATAATTAACTGTCAACCCTCTGAGTCTCTGTATGTGTAGCTTCTTAATGCAGGGTTAGCAATGGAGTACCTAGATCGAGTCGGTCTCCAAACACCTTTTGACAGGAAACAAAACTTTACGAGGGATGTCAGTGTGGTTACAGTGTTTGTATTACATGGGAAAGGAGGAAAAAGGGGTAGCTATCATGTTGAACACACCGTTTTGATGTTCCTTTTTATACTTTATGTACCCTGCTGAGGAAAATACAATATGTTGTGTCAGGAGTGTAGAATATTCATGACAGCAAAGAGACTTAAAATAGCAGCTTA
>JBAJNP010011934.1:0-14069 GCA_036877545.1 Yasuhikotakia modesta | reverse complement strand
CTAGACCCACAATTTTAAAGTAAATATTTACATTTCAAGAGAAGCCAACAATTATAGTCTATGACCACAACACAACATTCAACCACTTCCCAGTGTATTTAGTATATACATCTTTGATTAAATACATGCCTGTAAAAAATAGAACTAAAAAATAGAGATTGTGGGTGTCATTTCTGTCACTCACAGGGTTTGGAGGCTCCTCAAATTTCTTTGGCTCTGGTGCTGGTCTGAGATCTCGTTCTCTTCTCACGTCCTTTCTACAAATACACAGAAACTCTGTGTAACAACTCTGTAATATTAATAATGTAATCTACTGAATATTCCATGTGAACAGTCTACTGAACCATGTAACGTATTGTATTAGTGAACTATATTAGTTCAACTATATTTACGTCCTATCACAATTTGTTGTTGATACTGTTACTTTAATGTATATCACATTCATTGAGAACAGCAAAGTAAGCTTTTCATTGCACAGGGAAACTTGGTTTCCTCACTGTGCATATGACAACAAACACTTTGAACTTGAATGCAATATAACAATATGCAATATTGCTGTTTATTTCTAAAATTAGATGAAAACTTGTCCACTTGAATGTCACTTTTTGACACATCAAAAAATACAAGCAACTAACCTGTCACATTCCTTCCTTTGGTCTCGATTGGTTGCTTCACCACGCCCCCTGCCTGCTGCAGAACCCGAGGCCCCGCCACGACCCCGAGAGGGGCCCCGATCCCGGCGAACTCCATCTGCTTTGTTTTCATCTGAGGGGATAGCCCAGTGTTCAGTGTAGGGACTATGGAACTATAGACTATGACTCACTGACTACACTGTAGTGTCCTTTACGGCTTCTAGTATGTACTAGTGTATTCAGAAAAATGCTAGTTTATAGACAACTTTCTACATACTTTTGTGTGTCAATGGGCTTGTATATCTAAAATCTTACCTTTACCTCTTGGAGAAGCATCAGTCGGGCTAAAAAATAAAGCATATAATAAAGCATATCTGACAGCTGTAGAATCAGCTTGTATTATAATGAAAAAATACTATCTGACATCCTAAAGGGTCATTGAATAATTATACAAAAAAGAATGAGAATTGCAATTAGTGTGTTTATACTTAAGACCTCTAAGAACTGAACTCAGACCACTTTAAGTGGATCAAAAACAGGAACCTTATAAAGGAACACCTTAAGATGTATTAGGGCCACAGATCTGTTCACACTGTTTGCGGAGGGGTTGAATGGTATAAAGGGTATGTCATAAGTCACAAGCACCTTTTGGGTGGAGCATAGCTGCTGGGTGAGACGATGGGTTTGGTGTCGCTCTCGCTGGATCCCGTGCTCATGGCGCTCCTCTTCGCCCAAGCATTTTCCTTCGGAGGTGGAGCTGGGACGACTTTCAGCGGCAGGCCTTCCTGCTTGGAGGAGTTCTGGTTTCCATGGGAGGGTGGCTCCTCGTCACGGCTACTGAAAACCTCGTTCTCCACAGACCGTTCACTTTCCCGACGCCTAGGACCTGAGACAGGCAAGTAAAAGATTTATAAGGTACAATACATATGATAAGAACTGCAATAGATGGTGGATAACTAGGATTACAGTTTTTTTAATAATAACACAGGACAGTAATCACTTACCCCTGCTTGATGTGCTTCCTGGTTGTGATGACTCACTTCCTGTTCGAGAGCGCTCGGTTGCTTGGTCTTCACTTCGCCAACTGGGATGTCTGATTAAGGGGAGTAAATGTTTGTTAGAAAACAGTGAGTGAGACGACTCTTTAGAAAAATGTGATTTTGTTGCCATTGAACAATATCACAACTATTTTGTTCAATGGCAGTTTGCAGGAGGTGAAACCATGAATGATACAATTATACTTTGTAAAGCCTTCCACCATGAAATCTGATTAATAATTCATGATTTCTCAGCAGCTGAAAGCAATTACTAAAGCCTGCCTTTCACAAAACCAATTGCGTATGAGTCATTGACACATTACCTAATAATTATGAGCCAAACTTCTGCTAGGATGAAAGATCTGAAACCGATCTAAGCTGGTTTGTCCTAGTATTCGTCAACATGTCTCCTAGCAAGACCACCTCAAAGGTGTTTAAACATTGTTCTCTAAACCAGAGGTGCCCAGTTCTGCTCCTTGAGGGCCAAAATCCTGCAGAGCTTAGCTCCAACCTGCCTCAACACATCTGCCTGTTCATTTCAAATCCAAAATGAAAAACTATGAGCAGCAAACCATAGCAAACCACAAACCATAGCAAACCACAAATTCAAGAGGTTTTAAGTTGCCTTTTCAGCCAACTGCAATAAAATGCAATTAACTGAAGTTTCCACTATGGTAACAAAATTGTACCATATTTTACCTTTACAATCTACAAATAAATGTACATGTATTAATTTGGCAGATGCATCTTCTAAAGAGACTTTCAAATGATAATGTAATTAACATTTTTCTCTATGAGCCAACAAGCTCTATCTAAACGGTTCTTGTATTTGTGTCAGTAATGCTCATATATGTTTGATTGCTGTACCTCTCTCTGGGCTTGCGTTCAGGTGCTCTGCTCTTCTCTTCCTCCAGTTGTCTCTGTAGTCTGTCCTGCTCTCTCTTCAGCCTCTCCTCCACCTCTCTCTCTTTAGCGGCCGTGTCCACCGGTCTGGCTCCTCCGAAGATGGAAGCAGCTCGTCCGGATGAGGCTGATGGAGCGCTGCTCTGGTCTTCCTCTTTGGGAATGCTGCGGGGCTTTAGGTTCAGTTTGGGCCTCTGCGGGGGACCTAAACACGGATGCAGTACGGCCCGTTTAAATGTCCTAATGATAGACTCCCATTTTTTTTTATTGGAGTGACTGAGACCCAAGTATCAAATGTTTCAGCTGACCTCTGTCCTCACGCCGCTCCTCCCTCCTCTCGTATTTGTCTTCACGGTCACCATAGCGATCTCCATAGCGATCCCCACTGCCACGGTAATCATCCCGTCGGTCGTCATAGTCACGGCGAAAACCGCTTCCGAAAGGCCGGCGACCCCCGCTGCGATCATAACCTGAAATAATCAGAGAGAAACTCTGAACGTTTTTTCTGAAAGAAAATGAAGGTAAATTGTTAATTCACACAAAAATCTTTTCCCATATTTTCCACAGAAAAGGCTTTTGAAATAAATTGAATGTTATTATTTGATTCAATGATTATACAATGTATACAATGATTCAGAAAGCGTTATTTGATTCAGTATACAATGACATTTGACAATGCCAATATCTCAGAATGGCCAAAGGGCTTAGATTCATTCCCATGGACAAATTTAAATTTAGTTAGTTTAAGTTAAGAAGCAACCTTAGTGTAGTAACATAAGTTACCTCTGTCATATTCTCTGCGATCTCTTTCATCGTAACGCTCCCGATATCTCTCTCTCCCCCCATCAAAGCGATCACCGCCCCCGTCCCAGCGCTGGCTATCCCGGGAGCGGTCCGAATCATACCGATCTCGAGATCCTGAAAAGCACACAGAACTAAATTCATTCATTTCAAGAATTCTGTATTTATATGATATATTTAAATTAGATGTTAGAAACTTACAATAATAGAATTAACCAATTATCCTCCTACTTCAACAAACACTTTTTGGCTAAAATAAACTGCTTACGCTCTCCAAAGGCGTCATCTCTACGCGGCCCATCATCATCAAATTTAGGTCTCACTCGCCAGTCAGAATCTGTTTTATCTGGACCCATGTCTCGGTCACCACGGTTACGATCTCTCCCTGACATGGAACGCTCTTCTCTCTCTGAGCATGAGAAATCAAGAACATCAAACCAGAATATCTCTCTACTCGGTCACAACTGCACGACACTGCATAAAAACAGATCCATGCACTGTCATGCACACCTTTCTCATTTGACTGGTCGGCAATGTCCACACGAATCCTCCGATTCCCGAGGTTCTGAAATGACAGAGGAAGAGTGTGAGCCTGTGTCTTGATTTTGCATTAGCAAATTGTGATAGCTTGCGCCACCATGTGGCCAAAGACAATAACTGACCTAACTGTCAATACTGATTTCTGTTGCAAAAGATGCAAATTTATGTACTTACACCTCTAGACAAAGAATCTGTCTTATTGATAAAGACAAACAGTACTTGCAGTACTAACCATGACATCTTACCTCTTCATTGAGACTAAGCGCTCGCAACAGGGACTCCACATCATCAAACTCTGCGTAGCCGAAGCCTTTCAGTCGTTCTGGGTTACTGGGCTCCCTTGGGAGGCGAACAGCACTAATCTGTATGAACATAACAGGTGTGATTTGAAACATCTCTCTGTCTTTAATCTGTTTATTAGGTTACTGTAACTCAGACCTGAACAGATCACTCCACTTCCAAAATTTAGACATAACACCAGAAAACATAAGAGATCCTTCTGTGTTTGAAAAGCATATTTTTGCACTTTGGAAATTGTCTGTAAAACTGCACAATTTACTGTAGGTAGATGTTGTTCAACAGAACCTACTCTGAAAAAATACATTGCAAACCTGTCTCTGTCAAACTGTGTCGCAAACTGACAGATGCAACACTTGACACTGCCTGACACAAAAGAAGAGAGCGAGAACTCACGCTTAGTCCCCGAAAGAAGTTTTTGATGGAGTCCTCAGTGACATCATAGGGGAGGTTGCCGAGGAAGGCAGTGTAGGGTGGGCTACGGGGCAGCCGGGAGCGGTCGATGTTGGGTTCCCGGGCAGCGCGAGGAGCCGTTGGCAAGATGGAGCGATCGATGGGCGGGGCACGATACATGTCATCCTCCGTGTGCCATGATGTAGTAACTGTAAGCATAAAAAATTTTCATTTAAAGACAATACCTAATACATAATTACTGGCTGTAATAAACAATTTCTATCTTAGCACCAATATTTGACCATCTCAATATCAATTTGAAGCAAAAAATAATAAACACATTTTACTAAAAAATAAAATGTATATTATTAATTGCCACAAATTTTAAGAATGGAAAATAGCTTTCTAGTTTTTCTCAATTGTTAAATTCGGCTTCACATCACAGGTATTATAGCTGTGTTTCTAGTTAATGTATTTCTACATTAAATTGTATTTTGTACAATATTTACATATTGTATATTTCAACAGATTAATTAGTTTTATTTTCTGTTATTTTTGCACCTTAGCTTAAACTTATTTTGGTTTATTGCTAAAGGAAGTTTTCTTTTTTATGGAAGAAAAGTGGGTGTGACTTATTTTCACTGAATTATCCCCTTAAATGTGGTTTAGGTTTAAGTCATTGTTTGAATCTCACCATCTCCCTCCAGGTCATCAGTCTCATCTGCCCAACTAGTGGGCTTTGCAGGCGGGTAACTCGGTGGGGCATTTCCCCCACTGTCCTCTGCTAAAAAGTCTGTCAGAGTAAGAGTCTTGCCCTTCTTCTTACTCTTATTCTTTCCTGTAAAGAAACACAGACATGTTGAAAAGCAAGCTTCCCTACAAAAAAATACCACAGTAATAGCATGGTATTTTTAGTACAAAAATAGTCGGACCCATGTTATACATTATAGTGCCACAGCCTGATACAATCAGTGTATCACAGTACATTTTTTGTAAATAATGTATGATGTATGTAATGTATGAACATAAACAACCTGTTGTAACTCATTTATACGCGTATGTGATCTAGTTGATATCATCATGATGTAATTTTCTTACATCAATGCATCAGCATTGATGGCTTCATCATACACAGCTGGTGTGTTTGCATTGCATTAGAAGGAATACAACACCATGGGCTTATGTATATAATATCAGCATTACCTGCATACACTGTTTGGACAAGAAGAATAAATTGGTTATTTACAAGTGAGATTCACTGTCATTTGTGGGTGATGGTAAACACATGGAAAGAAGCATTGTTGTGATTTACTACATGTTTCTGAGCTCTATTGTGACAAACTGCACTGTCAGTCGATTCCAATGTTGTGAACTTAATCCGTGTTTACTGCAGGGTGACCACCACACAACAAAAACAAGGACCGAAAGCCCTAAAAACATTATCCCTCAACTCAATGTATATGCAAAATGAAAGTGAAAGTAACACGTTTTTGTCAGTTATGGCTACCCATAACCAATATGTGGCCTCTGCATTCAACCCATCCTTCACGAGGAGTGAACACACACTGCAAGCCATGAACACACACACACACCCAAAGCAGTGTGCAGCTATAACTACAGCGGCCAGGGAGCAATTGGGGATTAGGTGCCTTCCTCAAGGGCAATTCAGTTGCTACCTGCCGGTGCTGGAATCGAACCAGCAACCTACTGATTACAAGCTCTGTCAAACTATTTCTAATAGTTAACTTTTTATATTGCTTAACAATGTCTTATGTCTGTGCTCTCAACTCACTGATTTAATCCACGGCACCCTTTTAGTAAATAATCAGAACACCCTAACCAAACCAACATGGGTGGAATTTACATTTTACTACTAATCTACATTTAAACACCTTAAATGAGGTTTAAGGTTTGACAAGACACACAAAAATGTGTTCTTGTGGAGTTGCTACTGAAGACATATTAACAAAAATCTCAAAATTGAGATGCCCTTTCCAGACATACTTCAGAAAGGTAATTAACAAGAGTGTTTGTCCTGGGACAGTGCAAAGACTCCATTTAAGCACCACTGAGTGTGTTTGTCCTGGGACAGCCCAGATCTCCATTTGAACAGTACTCAGTGTGTTTGTCCTGGGACAGCCCAGATCTCCATTTGAACAGTATTCAGTGTGTTTGTCCTGGGACAGCCCAGATCTCCATTTGAACAGTACTGCAAGTGTCTTTGGACGGTGCAGAAGATTATAAACAGAGGTTTATTCGGGGACAGTGGAATGATCTCCAGTAGTTCAACACTGACAGCTCGTTTCACGGTATAGTGCGGAATACCACTAGCATGAAAAGCTTGCAAAACAATAATGCATCCAAATTATTAGCTAGTTAAGGTAATAGACACGCGGGAAAGTCTGAAGTTACAGCAGCCCCTCCCTCAACTCTGCGCCTGCGCTTATTCAACTGTTTACGCTCACATATGTCTGAATAGGTTATATAGCCCGTGACTTATTGGTTTAAATTGCAAGCAAAGCGAATCAATACAGTCGTCGCAGTTTGAAGTTGCACAACGCAATGAAAACACCAACAACAGCAAATACGGGCTGCACGCGCCTCTATTTATTTCGGATAAATATTTAGTCGATCTGCATGGAGTACAGTGTGTTAAAGTTGCATTTATGCACCGTTTCCACAATGACTCTGAATAGAAAGTAAATAACCTGCTCCATTATGTTCTCAAGCATTCACACGCACCGCTGGTGTCCGCTGATACGCAGCGTCCCTTCACAAGTCAAGATCAAGCTTTTGAGACACGCCACGCAGCTACGTCACTTCTTTCGCTGTGCGATCGTGGCGACCACACATTATATGACAGCGAATGACATATTCCTGACATAAATGGCACATGGTTTCCGCAATTTTCCAGCCGGCCCAGTCACAAATCTATAAAATCCTCACCTGACGCCGCCATGCTGAAGAACGAGTGCGTGTCATATCCCCGGATGGGGGCGTGGTCTGCCCCGTGACGCCATCACGCACCCAGCTCAGCACTCGAGACAGAGTGATAATGAAGTGTAGCTGTCAACACAAGCAGTACACAGTGGCCCTAAAAAGTATTTCATGCATATTAGATCATACTTAACGTGGATTTTATTGCATTGCATAAAATGATTTGGTGCTAGACCTTTCTCAGTTTATCTTCACTTTTCTTATGCATGTGCAATTACTTTAACCGGTTAACTGGTTTATTTAGATCTGCTCGCGTGCACGCAGGTATCTTAGTTAAAGAACAACGTGTAGTTCACTGTATTATTAACTGTGCACGTTCTACAATGAGGTCTGAAAAGTAAATACTTTATGTTTCAATTGCAAAGCACTTATCTTTGAAAGTCTTTGTGAATTGTGTTTGTGTCTTTGATGCTTATTTGGTGATTTAATGTCAAACGTACGTTTCCATATTTCTATAATTACTTCATTTATTCATTTGTTCAATAGTTTAAGATAGTTCACTTGTTCGTTCATTCATTCATTGTTGTGTACTTTTAAGTGAAATTTAATTATCTAGATATAAACTCTTAATTTAAATGTCATTCATCAGAATAAGAAAATTTTCTAAGTTTTTTCAAAGTTACTGTGAAAGTGTTTTTTCTAAGATTTTAAAGCTTTTTAAACATGCAGGTTTCACAGGTCGCCAGTAGGTGACGACAAGTGACTGTCCCAAAGATCTTAATTGGTTCATTTAAAGCACATATATTCCAGATAAAACACCGCCATTGTGTTTCATAAAACACGACCCTGCGATCCCTTCGTCTGGAAGTGTTTTTGTGGACAGAACAAACACGGACGGAGAAACTGTCAATATTATGTATTAAACGTAAGTTACATAATATCCTCTTTTATTTTCCTGTAAGCGTCACTGTGTTTACCTGCAACACGAGGGTGGTGATATTCAGTGCGGTGTTTTCATCTTACAATGTGTATGTAAGTCATTTTAATCCGATCAACTGTCAGATTTACTGATAAACTGATAAACTTTTAAACACATGGATCAAACAAATGAAAGTATGAAGTCTAGTTTTAAAAAAGGCTTTATCTGTGTTAGTAGATCTTGGATCCCTGGAAGTTGGTACTTCATTTAGTTTTTCATCTTTGTAAACTTTTTTACAAGTTTTTTGCAGTTTACTTGAATGTTGCTGACTGACTGCAACGTGCATAAATGAATATATCTTTTAATAAAGATATAAGATAAAGTTTCGCAGGTCATTTTTGTAAATGCTGTTGTAACTCAATCACATACATGTGTGTTTAGAAACGTCTTAATAATGTTTAAACTGTTGAAGGTTTTATATACGAGTTGTGTCTAAAACAAACATATGGTGGCAGTGTTGTATTAACCGGAAGTACATAGTAAACCGAAATTAAAACCTTGTTTCTGCTGGTGGGAAAGTTTATACTACGCCCATGTGACACATAGTTTCATGTTTAAAGTATAAACCAGATGTTTAAGATGCCTAAAAAATACCAATAAGTACTTGTAATGGGATTATTACAAAATTGGAGGTGCTATTCGCATCCTTTCGTCTATTTAAAAGAATTTCAGATGGAAAATAAATAAATTTGTTTCTCTTTTTCACAACTATTCAGTATATTGTCACCGTACAATGTCTGCCACAGTTCCTAAATTATTACAGCAGTAAGCTTCTCTCATTTGAATAGCTTCATTTGTTTAAAATGAACCAAACCGCACAGAAGGAACCAATAGGGGAACATTAAGCATGACTGCAGGTCATTCCTCTTTCTTCAATGGTCTGTTTTCACCCAAACTTTACAGCAGTAACCATAGCAACAGCTTCTGTATGCCTGATATGTCACTAAGGCTTGGCAACCCCCCCCCAACACTCCCACAAGCTTTGGCCTTGCCCTTCAGAGAGTATCCCAGAGTTTAACAGTGATGATGTGGGGGGAGGCAGAGGTAACTCCCTTCTCTTACGTGTCGTCCGTTTTTCACTTCATTACCTCTGAAATCGTGTCTAAGAAATGACTGACCAAACGGCTCAGCCTTTGTTTTGACAACAGTCTGAGATTTCCTGCGTTATGCTCCATGTCATAGCCGTCATATGTACTTGCCAAATGATTTATTTCTAAAGCGATGGTGCATTATGATTGGCCGATGACGACGTAATGGTTTCAGTTCCATTTTCAATCTTGCATTTGGGTTTTTGGTGAATTCTTGTTACGTCTGACTGAGTTTCAGGTTGTTGGTTTAGTTGGTCTGTGGAGTTCGTTTGTTGTGCTTCTGGTTGCTATGAACATTTCTGGGTAAGATAGACAGACATAGACCTTTGTGTGCTGCATCTATGCAAATATTGGTCCCGTGCAGGTCTGATTTCCATACAGGCCTGATTATTCTTTGTCATCTCTTATTCTTTGGCCTTTCATATGTCCTCATTGGCAATAATAGAAAGAATACTTGTGCTAATTTCAGTGTTGTGCACAAAGCATAATATAATTTGAACAATTAAATTAGCGATTCCCTCCTAAAGCGTGAGCTGCTGAACAATGGAAAGTTTTAAAAAACGTAAACTACCTTGTTGCTATTAAAATCTACCTGCTGTGTTCGATGTTTCTGTGGTTGCCAGGTTGTGTTCTTATGAGTCAGTTGACTGTTTCCCCTCTGGGGTTTGTTTGACCACCTGAGTGCTTTATCAGTGCTGATGATGGGAATTAAAGACCTGATCATGCAAAAGAGATGACAGGTTTGTCAACAGTCTAAAGAATAAAACATCACCTATCACAATCTCATTGTAAATGCTTACTTTCTACTCTGATAGGTAAATAAGTTGGAAAAAAGGTAAGTGCTAAGTGACATAAGTGAATTAGCGTGTCTCACCTGATCTCTGGCTGGTCAGTGTACTCTGTGTGTATAAACAGATGCTTATCTGTTTAACCTTTATAAGTAAAGCAAGCACAGAACAAAGCAGATTCATTTTAAGAGTTGGCATGAATATATCAGTGTTCCTGTAGCTGGTAGAGCATTGTGCTAGCAATGCAAATGTTGGAGGTTTGTTCCTAGGGAATACAAGTACCAATAAAAATGTATTCTTTGAATTAAAAAGCCAAATATGTAGTGTAAATGTTAGTCTTCTGGTTAGTTTTCATTGACATGCTTTTCTGGTTTTGTTTATCCTGATGACAACCCCTTAGGAAATGTTTAAGTATGAGATGATAGAAATGGTAGGACAGTGAGGAAAGATGGTTTATGTTAAACATGCACTACATGCCTCTAGCTTGTTGCCTTAAATGTTTGAGTTGGTGACTAGCGTCCCAAGTTAAGCTAGCTAAATTGCGAGACGAGGTAATGGCGATATTGTCTGTTTTCATTGGCTGTTTGCTTTCTTCCAATTTCACTTAATAGCTGACATCTTGAATTATAATTAGGCATATTGCATTTATTAGCTATATCAGTGGTTTCATGTGTGTCGAGATCTATAATGTTAATATCTGCAGCTTGGCAGGATCTGGGCTCTCTTAAGCTTATCTTAAGCTAAAGCTAACCTGCATGCTCACACACATGATCGCTTGACCAGACTTCCCCTTTATAAAGTCACAAGTAAGGAAACATATTTAGTTCAAAAGGCAATGAGAGAAAATGACAGCATGTTATGTTATAACTCGGCCCCCTAAGAATTATGTGCTGACAGCTACAATGAACTGTCAGCCACAAATGTGTGACTTGCTCATCCCCTTATGTGATCCCTTTCCATGTTTACTAAAACAGTGGCTGCTGTGAGATTTCTGTGGTTATTACACTCTGAATCTTGCTCTTACCAATTACAGTATTAGTCATTAGTGGTTGACCCGATATGTCTGTTTTAATTGGTCAATGCCAAAGCTGATTTAAAGCTGAGGGTGTCTGATGGCCAAGTTTATACTAATAGAGTTCAATTTGACAAATTTGCTGTATTGTTGACATTTTAATCCAAATTATGTTAGTCTATCAGTTTTACAACTTTGCTTTTATTGAATTCTGGAATATTCTCTTTAAGTGGCTCTGTTGTGTTTTAGTTCTAATCATCATGGCAAAGTAATATTTGACGGTGTTGTTAAGGTTGTGCTTGTGTTATTTTGTTAAACCAGGAAGCTCTTTTCATCTACATATCAAAAGAAGAAATAGGTTTTAAAATGACAATTTTAAAATGAAATCCAGCTCACCTGTAGACAATGTTTTATGTACTTTGATGGCCATTTCTTATGCTCACTGTTTGCCTTTGTAATGTTGTGTCAACATAGTAAAAGTTAAGTCAACTCAACTGGAATACGGTTTAAAATTCATCACATTTGCACATACCAGTAAATCTCCTATCTTCTTTGGTAAACATAGAAGTCACTTTAAGCTACAGATACAGTATTGGTGACGGATTGCAGTTTAAAGACACTTGCATGTAAATATGATTATATTTCTTATGTATTCTCCTGCTAATTCTCAGAAAAGATGCGTTTCAAACTTCTGATTCATGCATAAATACTTACTAGAATGGAGATGAATATGGTGAGATGGCTGAGATAAAATAAACATTTATTTTCAAGGTTGTTGTTGTTGTTGGTAACTAAAACATGATTCAGAGCGGAAATAGTTTTCGCATTGTTAGTAAGAGATAGAATTAGGTGGAAAAACTGTATGGTTCTCGTTGACTCTAGTGCTAAGAAATGTACATTCATTCCAAAACTATATAATGGTGGGACAAATTTCAACATGCCATACAGATACGAAGTCAATGAGATCACAACATACACCCTTATTGAGGAGAAGGGGCTGTAGCTCAAAATTAAGATTAAATTCAAGATTTCAAGGTTTCCACGACAATGCATTACATGCATGTCCCAAAGGCCACTGATTCACGGCTACCACCCAGCCATACACATCACCAGGATTTAACAAACCCATGATATCATAATATCAGATGTTGACATAGCATACTTCAAAATATTATTTGGGTGATCTTATCGTGAAACATAAAAGCTTTTTGTTTGCAATAAACACCAAAGAGGCATAGTATTTTAAAGCTAGCTCCAAATATCAGTCTTATTGATTTATATGATGTTAATGGCTTTTCACTGATTTGCTCACAGAAAGAACCAGTTAAATCTAGTAGTTTTCAGTTTCATTTTAGCTAATTTTGAAAACTACAGACAATTTAATTTTACCCCATTGGAAGGCACACCTTGGCAGTGGGTGTCCTAAGATATATTAACCAGGACCATCACCCCAAGATGGTTTGTTTAGCATTAACAGATGTTTGGGTTAAGATGCCATGACCGGTGTTAATAATTCTTTTAAAGTAGCAATACGCTACTTTACAGTGCAGCTTTTCAGCCTGAATCTTTAAAAACCGGCCAGCTGATCAAACTTGAGATTCACAGAGAATCTAGAAAGAATTTTCTTTTAGTTAATCTTAACTTTCACTGACCCAGCCCAGTGATATATGTTTCTTTATCAACCCTTCTCTGTCACATTTTTGGCTTTTAAAATTTGTGCAAGGCCTTCAGATTTGTCTTGTGCAAGGCCTACAGAACTTGTGCTTCCCCCACATCATTTTTATACCCTGGCTCATGGGAAACATTTATAACTCTTATGTCTTGTTACGCAAAAGTCTGTTAGTGAGGCATGTGTAAAGTAGACATTTGATACCATCAGGACTGTATATACATAAGTATATTTGACTTATGTATATACAGTACATTATATGTACTGTACTATTAGTATATTTGCCAAAATAATTGCTGTACCTTTACTAGTTTAAAGTGTTATATCTGTAAACATTTGCACAGACATCTTTGTCAATGAAAAAGCTAAATATTTGCACACCCCTCTTGACTAAAATGAGTACCTGAGACTAACTACTAACTTGTATGGTCAGACCTTAGTTGAGAAGAAATTCGGCGCTCATAGACTGTCTGTTTCATTATTCTTAAAGTAATAATGAAATTTGAGCTTGAAGAAGAAAGATACATCAGATCATGACTAAAACGTGTCTTTGATGCATCCAAGGATCCACCTGCCAAGAACCTGCCAACTTAGAGCAGCTCAGTGCAAATGAATGCAATAAGAATCTCCTGGGGTTTATTTCACCTGAGACATACCAGCACAGCTATGTCATCTGGCTAGACACCCTTTGTACTTTCAGTGCTAACATTGTCATAATATTCTGTTACTGATATGTTGAGGTTTAGAAGACCTTTATTTGTGCCACACATAACACTTATTCTAGGAGCAACCTGAGGTTTGTTGAGGTAAGGCCCAAGGAAGCGATGAGCCATTAGCTCTGGTTTGCTCTGTGAGGGATAGAAACCAACAACATCTGATTAGCAGTCATAACGGAAATTGAATGACAACTGAAGGTTGTTTTATAGCTAGCTGATGTACCTGTTAAAATAGTTAGGGTTTATATTTATTTATTTATTTATCTATTTACCCATT
>JBAJNP010011933.1:0-14070 GCA_036877545.1 Yasuhikotakia modesta | reverse complement strand
TTGGTCGGGAATCCTTTTGCAGAAATGACTGCTTCAGTGTGGCGTGGCATGGAGGCAATCAGCCTGTGGCACTGCTGAGGTGTTATGGAGGCCCAGGATGCTTCGATAGCGGCCTTGTCTTGCATCTCTCAACTTTCTCTTCACAATATCCCACAGATTCTCTATGGGGTTCAGGTCAAAAGAGTTGGCAGGCCAACTGAGCACAGTAATACCGTGGTCAGTAAACCATTTACCAGTGGTTTTGGCACTGTGAGCAGATGCCAGGTCGTGCTGAAAAATGAAATCTTCATCTCCATAAAATTTTGGCATTACAGACCAAAGTGCTATTCTCTCTATATCACATCACAGAACAAGAATCTATACTCTGCTCAACCACTCTAGGTCACCTTTAACAGTAGACACACCAAAGACAAAGGCAAAGTGTAGATAATATTCACATCCTCTTAATTTGTTTCCCACAGGATTTGGTAAGACTATGAGAGGGCCTCATAGTAAATAAAATCCATGGTCTCCATGTGAAAATGTTTTACATTTTAAAGTTAAAAGCATCAATCTGGTCTATTTTGAGAGCAAAATTAAGTGACTTTATCTGTGAAGAACTTTGTGCTTTTGTAAACAGTTTTGTGCTCCAGTAGTTATCTGATTTAGCATGTTTTGTGCATGTGACATTTCTGTCTTATCATCATCATTCATATTTATGCAACCAATGATTAGAGTTCTTGCGCTGTATTTAAAAACAACCACCAGGGTTTGAACGATAGGAATGAAAGTTTTACTAATTTACTGAAATAATTTACTGAAAGATCAATGTTAATAGTATAAATATTTTGTTGCATTTAATTTATTTTAATTTAAGAATAGTTACAGAAATTTATGGCAAACAGAATGTCAGTTATGGCAAGCAAAATGTCATTGTGTTAAGTAATTGTGTAAAATGTCATTGTTTGTTAAGCCAACAATTTATTTGTAGTTTACACAACTGTGTAACGTTAACATAACGTGTAACAAAACCATAAAAAGCAATAGTTGTCAAATGATGTTTAAATTATTATTATTATGTGGTCCAGGAAATTGATAAAGTGATTGAAAGTGATAAGCAGTGGGCTTAATCGCTGAAGACTTATAAATTTGCTATTCTGTGTCTTCTCATAATCTTCTAAACCTGCTTCCCTAGGCCCACCAAGCCATGCAGGACAACATCCAAGCTGTGAGGAAAGATTTTCAGGCAGCAGGTAAGGCTGGTGCTGTCCTGAACACCATTGAGGATTTGCAGGCATACCAGGCTGACCCACTAAATGATTTCTGCATTGATAACCAATTATTTTTGTTCCCTTTCAGGAACTCGAGCTGGGTTAAAACGCTATGGGAATGCTACCAGCTTTTATGCACTCTGATACAGGTGTGTCAAATCACTGATTACGGGGCATGTCATCACAGATGGGGTGGCAACATGACCAGGAAACTATAAAAGTACTTGCTTTGCGCTGCTCGGGTTAGCTTCTTTCAATCAGCGAAGCGCTCTATGTTAAATTGTTTGTCTTTCTGTGTTATTAGCGCTAGGTAAAGCATTTAAGCTAAAGTGCCAAAGGCGAAGGAAAAGACAAAAAGCTCTGAACAATTCAGAGAGTGTGTTCCCCTCTGCCCACGTTTTTTTACGGGTGGGGATTCGCAGCCTCTACGGAGGTCCCTAGAGAACTTAGGTCGGCTATCTCCTGTCGGTTCTCCGCTTCAGGAAGCCGGCTCAGATGCAGGCTCAGATATTAGAACAAGAAATAAATACTCTCTTGAGGAAGGAGGCCATCGAGGTGGTCCCTCCTCAGTTCAGGGAAACAGGACTATGCAGTCGCTATTTCATGGTTCACAAGAAGGGTGGGAGTCTGCGTCCTATTCTAGACTTGAGGCTCTTAAACTGCTCAGTCAAACAAATGAAGTTCAAGATGCTCACAGTGAAGCAGGTCATATCCCAAATCAGGTCCGAGGACTGACCATAGATTTAAAAAAACCCTTTTTTTCATATCCCCATCCGTCCACATCACAGGAAGTTCCTGAGATTCGCTTTCGGGGGCGAAGCGTACCAATTTCGAGTACTTCCCTTCAGCCTTGCTCTCTCTCCACTTTTACCAAATGTGTGGATGCAGCCCTGGCCCCTCTGTGGCTTCAGGGCATTCGTATCCTGAATTATATAGACGACTGGTTGATTTTGGCTCCATCGGAGCAGATGGCGATTTGGCATCGAGATGTCGTTTTCGACCATATGAAAGAGCTGGAGTGAGTGGTGACTTAGGACCAGGGGGCTTTTCCAGAGGGGAAATCTCTTCCACATGATCAAGGTCACGAGACGCTGTATCCATGCGTTAGATATGTGGAAGAAACCCTGGTTCCTCTCTGGTTGGCCCCCTTGAGGGGGATCTTCTATCTCAGGCAGGGGGCACTATCGTCCACCCTCTTCCAGAGCTGTGGAACCTGTGGGCACAACTCATTGCTTCTGGTCCCTCAACCGAGGTTGTTGAGACCATTTTACAATCCAGCACTACCTTTGTCCGGTTCTATGGCCTTGATGTTCAGACCACTCCTAGTTCCTCTGTCCTTGTGCCTAAGGCTTAAAGATGCAACACAGGGCAGGGGTTCCTTCACTATGGCGAAGTTGACATCTCGTTCCCGTAGCATTTCGACGTAGCTCGAGTTCCTGAAAGGGAACGTCACAGGTTACATATGTAATCCTGGTTCCCTGAAGGGAACGAGACGCTGCATCTCGAGGCCATACCTCAGGCTCCACCTGCCTGCGCTCGCTTGATTCAGGTTCGAAACTAACCAGAGCAGCGCAAAGCAAGTGCTTTTATAGTTTCCTGGTCATGTCGCCACCCCACCTGTGATGACATGCCCCGTAATCAGTGATTTGACACACCTGTATCAGAGTGCATAAAAGCTGGTAGCGTTCCCATAGAGTTTCAATGCAGCGTCTTGTTTCCTTCAGGGAACCAGGGTTACATACGTTACCTGAGACGTTTTTACAGTTAGTTCCATCTTCACTCTTTAGTTTTCTCAGCTGCATGTCAGTGGATTATGCTGCAATAACCAACATTTACTGTTCCATATTTCTCTTTAGCAGTATAATACTTTCAATGCTCTCCTTTAGTCTGATACACTATTATTTTCCTCATTCTCTAGTTTTAAGTATTCATTCTCTAGTTTACTTCAAGTATTTCATATTTTTCATTGTATGTGTCATGACCAAATAAGTAGTTTATTGGCTGCTGTAGTATTTTTATCCTATATTATCTATATCTATTTTGCATGAACCCCTTAGCTGTGACTGGCACTAGTTTTGCCATCATATGGATAAATTAGGTAAAGCTATACACCCAAAAAGAAAATCTAAATGAAAAAGGTTTCAAAACCAAATGACTTTCCTTTGTTTAACCAAATAATGTCCAAGTTTTACATTTGACAAATTAGAGGTTTTAAAGCACCAGTTAATAGTAAATACTTTTAATTTCTCATACAACATTATTAAATGGTCTCAGAAAATTTGGAATATAACACACAAATCATTAAAAAATTACGGTCTCTTGTACATATCTGTAATGTGTCGCCATCATGTGGTTCAAATGGAATCCTCTCTTTTCTCTGACTTACAGTGTTTTCTGTTACACTCTCATTTTTTCTCATATAGATTATAATGCAATCCATGTCCTGTTTTAAGCTCATTGTCCCTCTCCTGCTAAATCTGTGAAAATTTCTCCTTGGTAACAGCTTGCCATGGTTTCGAGGGTTTGGCAGATGCAGGATTAGGAGCCATTTTAGGTACAGCTGGCTGGGGCATTGTGCGAAGATTAGAGCATCCTGTGTGTCACTTGTACAGGGGTGGAGGGTGGAGGAAAGAATCAAAGAATGAAAGAGAAAATGAAAGCACATGCATGTTAAAGAGAGCAAAACACAGAAAGTGAGATGTTTGAGGGGACATGAACAGAGCTATCAACAAAGCTAAACAGAAATAAAGCAGAAAGTATATTTGAGTCTCATCATCTCCTTTGTCTCCCTTGTCCCCTTTTATGTAGCTTCCTGGTCATGACGTCACCACATAATTGAATGATCGTACACATGATTCAGAATGCGTTAAAGCTGGTAGCATTCCCATAGCATTTTGATGCAGTTCGAGTTACTGAAAGGGAACTGATATCTTCTGTCCTCAACTCACTGAGCTATTTTAAAAGAAAATGGATATCACCACAACTGCCCATAACCCCTTTTAAACCAATCCTATGTCCATCAACAATATCTTTTCATCTCTCTATTTACCTTTCCCCCCGACCCATAGAAATTGAAAAGGTTTTGGACAGTGTCCATGAACTCTAAATGGCTAGTGATGTGACCCCCAGAGCTCTAAGGTCAAATTAGGAAGAAAGAGAATAAAGGAGAAGAGAATAGAGTGAGAAGAGAACCATTTAAACTGACTATGCTGCAAGTGTAATTGAGGTTTGTGATAAGTTAAAGTTAAAAAAGTTAGAGTTAGAGGTCTGCTGTGACTGCAATGTGACACAGCCACAGCAAGGACAAGAAAAACTAGATAATGACGCAAATTAAGTTACAAAAAGTGATTTATGCCATACGACTTAGAGTTAGTTAAATGTTATTTAAACTTTAAAGCAGATTGTGATGTTGTTCGCACTTAAGTGCATTTTCTTTTTCCCTCAGTAGTGTTTCTCTTGTATAAACTTGTATTGCAGTACTTTAATAACTTTGTTTTCAGATTTTTTAAAAAGATGTAATTTTACTATTTGCCCCTAGACTAAATAGAAATAGTAAATAGAATTTTACTATTTACTAAATGCCCCTAGACTTCCTTCATATACTGGATTCTATAACAGTAGCCTGATTAAGAAAAATGCAGTTCCAATCTGGCTAACTAGTCACTACACATATATCTAGGAGTCAGGATGGACAGGTTTTATCACTCCACTGAAAAACGAAGTCTGGTTACAAATCAGGATGCTAGGAACTAGTATCTGAATTTGACAAACCTTTCATGTTTGTGGCATTAAATGTTTTAAATATATTTAAAGCTAAATGTTTCTAAATGTTTTATGTGTTTTATGTTGTCCAAACTGATTAAGTACCCAATTTATTAAAAGAATTATGCTAATGAGTTAACAACACAAAATTAGTGTTGCATACAGTTATTTTAATGCCATTAAAACTATCAGAACTTTTTAGCTGATGCATTTTACACACTACATCACTTTAAGCTAATTTGTTTACTACAGCTGGTAGTCAGCACCACTATCTGAATTAGGTAATGCACATCTATTGTTGTGACAGTATTATTGTATTGTGGCAGTAAATCACATAGTTGTCATGGTTGCCAAACACTGTCGACTGTATCAGGATTCTTCCATTTAGTTAGTTTTATATTTTTTTCTGCTACAGTTCTCCCTCGTTGTCAGGTTTAAAGGCCCAGCCATCATAGCTGGAGCACATTGAACTTATTCTTTCATACTGCTGGCTGCATTTTAAGTGTTTGGCACTGAATCCCTGGATCTGACACATCTTGTTATCAGCACAGAATGTGCTCACCCGGAGCCATGGTGCAATTACCCGGAGCATGGTGCAATTGCAAGTATGACTGCAGCCAGTTTTAAACATTATAAATCTTTTACAGTACAAGATGTTAGGCTGTTAGGCAAAATTCATAGACAAATTTATTTAGCGCACTTTTTACATTGTGTAGTGCATTAAAAGTAAACTATTTAGCAGTGAATAACAGCAGTGCAAAACCAGTTCCAGCATGCTTGACAGGGGAAGAGCCCACCTTTATATAATACTCCACTTTGTGTGGCACAGCTTGGTGGGGATCATAGTATCAGACTTGAGGCTACAAGTGGAAGACAGGCAGAGGTGGGACATAAAGACTTCCTCGATTGGGGGGATTGAAATGTGTAACTATTAGCCTCCACACTATAGCATAGCAGCCTATCTTGATGTACCAAACATCTTGACAGCTTCTGGTTGGCTCGAAGGGGGTCTCCCACTCCAGACCTTGATGTTTTCATGTTGGCCATCATAGTTCTTGATGCTCTTGAGAGTAACTGCAGAGTATTTGCTGAACACAGTTAGTGGACCTATTGGAGCTTTGTTGGCATTTCCTCACAAAGAGAACAGCTTCTGTATGCCTAATGCCAGGGCAGGATACATAGTCATTAATGGCCACCATATCCATGGTTTCTTGAGTGTCTTGACTGTGAGAAAAATCCTGACAGGATGTCATTTTTATAGCTGCATTAAAGCTGCAATCCACAACTTTTTTTTTAAAGAAAAACAAAAATAAACAAAAACAATTACTGAGCAAGTGCATAAAAGGTTAGTGTTCAAAACTGTCTCTTTACTATTTATAAATAGAAAGTATGGAAAATGTCAGTTTGACTTCAACATATGTAAATAAAAATGAATACATAAAGTGAATACATAAAAACAATTGATGGGAAAAAAAAGAGTTGGCGATAAAGAGGCAGTACTCAGAATGAAACTATTTTGCCAATACAATTACAATATACTGTATGTGCCAATATAATATTTGACAGAATTGCCAAAAAACAGTAGTAGCCTTCTAAAATAGCCTCAAGTAGCCTCAAATAGCCTCAAATTCATGATATCATGTAATTTGCATCATTATCTAGTTTTTCTTGTTTCAGACCTCTAACTCTTTATCTGAGTAAGGCGTGTCATCCAAAGAACTCTGTTCCTGTTTCTCAGGAAGAGAGGGCAGAGTTTGCTTGAGTAGTCCATTTTCAATGGAACCATCCTCAGATGACTTATTTGTTGGCAATGAAAGTGAAGGGCTTGTACATGACCAAAAATTAGGAAGAGTCAATGTGGTTAATGTACCTAACATGAGGAAAGTTCCAGCAACAACAAAAGATGCCGTGTATGATCCTGTACAGTCCCTTAGCCAGCCTAGGAGAAAAAATAGAAACAATTGTTTAAATACGGTCTTACAACCTAAAAGCGGCAACAATTTTGGCAAAATTTGTAGGGATAATATTGCCATGTTATTGTGTGTAACAGCTGGCTCTTACCAGAAAATGGAGCTCCCAGCAAACCTCCAACGCTTTCTAAAAGTTGCAGGAGGCCAAGGGCCCCTAGCATTCGTTCCATTCCTACGATCTCTGGTACCACTGCAAAGACCAGTGGGGTCATTGCTCCTGCACAGAACCCGTAAGCCAGGCTAACTGCCAATAATCCTGAGTAATTCACACCAAAAGGGATGAGCAACAAAAATATGCCCAGTAATCCAGTCCACACCGTCAGCATATGGAGCAACCGCATTTTGCCAAGATCCGAAGCCCAGCCGGATACAACACGACCCACAATGTCTGCCACACTTGTGATAGAAATCACAAATGCTGCCTGGTACTCGGTGAAACCGATGTGACGGCTGTGGGCAACCAGATGAACATACGGGATAAAGTAGCCAGCGTTGAAGAATGTGACGGCCAGGGTGTAAGTGAGGAAGCCACGATGAGAAAGCAGGGATATCTCAAAGCACTCATAGATTTGGGAGAGTAAATAAGAGCATTTGTTGTGGTCTGAAGAGTTTTCAGTCTAAGTAGAGCAAAAAACAGCAAGTTAGAATACAAATCCACTTCAAATATTCCATATATAAAAATCATTATAATAGGCTTCCATTATATGACACAACAGTTACAGTGCATTCAAATATTCAAGCCCTCTTTACTTTATTCAGTTTCATTATGTTGCAGCCTAATACTACATCATTTAAATGCACTTTTACTAAAGCAAGGCATGGATATGGGGGAAAAGTTGTGCTGCACTTCTGCTGCACTGAAGGTTCCCAAGTGCACAGTGGCCTCCATAATTCTCTAATGGAAGAAGTTTGGCACTACCAGGAGTCCTTCAAGAGATAGTCATGCTGAGCAATTGGGCAGAAGGGCTTTAGTAAGAGAAGCGACCAAAAACAGTATTTGAAGTGGAAGTTCCAGAAGGACAACCATCACTTCAGCCCTTCACCTATATGGGCTTTATGGCAGTGGTCAAAAACCTCTCCTCAGTGCAAAACACATGTTAAACACACTTTTAAACACAAAAAAACAAAAGTTTGCAAAAATCGCACCTGAAGGATTCTCGGTCTGTGAGGAACATAACTCTCTGCTCTGACAAAAACATGCAACGGTTAATCCTTGATTCTAAAAGTTATGCATGGAGGAAAACGAGTAACACTCATCACCTGCCCAATATTATCCCAACAGTAAAGCAAGGTGGTGGCAGCATCATGGGGTCTTTTACAGCAGCAGGTACTGAGAGGTCAGAGCTGAGATATCATTAATGAAAAACCTGTTCCACAGCACTCAGGACTTCAGTCTGGGCTGAAGGTTCACCTTCCAGCATAACAATGAGCCCAAGCACATAGGGAAAACATTGCAGGACTGGTACTGAGTAAAGGGTCTGAATACTATGTAAATGGGATATTTTAGTTTTTTCATTTTAATACATTTACAGACATTTCTAAAATCCTGTTTACACTTTATCATTATGGGGCACTGAGTGTAGATGAGAAAAATAATTAACTTAAATGATTATAATATCAAGCTTCAATATAAACAAAACTGAAAAAGTGAAAGGGGCTGAATACTTTCTAAATGCAAAGTAGTTTTAAGAATTGAAGTTGAATTTGGAGTATGTTATTTATGCTTTAATAGCCAGTAGCTTTCACATAGACCTAAACAATGAACTACAAACATTTAGCATAATTTTTGGTTTCCCTATAGGTCGAATAACAGCTCCGCAGGCAATCATGTTGAAGCTTAGGCCTCCAAGGATGAGCAAGGACCCACGCCAAGCATAGACTTCTACTAGATACTGGAAAAGTGGGGAGAAGGCGAAAGAGGCAAGACCGATGCCTGTGAATCCCAGGCCCATGGCTAAAGATCGCCGTATAGAGAAATACTGCATTACTGATGCAATAGTGGGGGTAAAAACCAAAGCCCATCCTAAACCTAAAAAAACAGAAAGAGTCAGAACACAAAGCATGAACTTGGACACTCTAAGGATACTCCTTACCAGGGCATCTTACCTGACACAAGACCCATTGTCAAGTAAAGATGTGAAAGAGTTGTTGCCTGGGCAGCAAGAATAAACCCCAGGCCTGAAAGAAATCCTCCAATCATAATAACTGGCCGAGCTCCATATACATTACATGCCGCTGTGCCTATTGGACCTGCATACATGCAGACACTTTGTTAATGTAATTAACTGGATGGAAAATACCAAAGCAATAGTTTCTAGTAAAAAACAAATTAAAGGTGCATTTTAAATTGGTGATACAGACATGAATGACTTACTCATTAGTTGTTGGACTGCCACCCCAATGGATGTTATCCAGGACACAGCTTGGGCACTCTCACCAAAGTGCTGAACAAATTCCACAAAAAAGATGCCAAGACTGCGGATGAGCCCAAAGACTAGAGCAGAAACTACAAAAAGAGCCGCCACCACAACCCAGCCCCAACCTCCATCAGGAGCCGCCATCTGTGGGGACAATTGCTGCTTCTCCAGCTTCTCATGAGGCTTAGCCATTACTTCACTAAGGAGGCATATCAAGAGAAAAATAACACAAGTTGAGATGAAAACTGAGAGAAGGATAAATGTGAAAACCAGGAAAATATCCAATTGAAGCACTGCCTGCAGAGTCTTGTTAGAATACAATAAGAATGCAGCCTTTAATAGAAAAACGTAAACAGTAAAACATCTTCACGTGCACATTGAAAGGAACTGGGTTGTTCTCATATGTGTTTTTGCTGGATATACTTTTAATAATTAACTGATCATGATGGCTTTAAAATTATCACAGCGGCCAAAGTGCTTAAAACCACTAGTTAATGGCAAACCATGTGCCATTGTGGACTTTTTAATGTAGTTTCTATTTATTTTGGGGGGAAATCTATGGACAGAGTGAAACAAATTAAATGGAGCGGATAATACTACACTCTTGTTAGTTCCTGAAAGACAAAATAAAATGATAATGTACAAAATAAGCAAAGCTTGAGGAGAATGATATCAGTTATTGGTATCTACTGAGCACTTGTACCTAGCACTGTGTGTATGGTTTATTGTGGCCCTGTTTACGTTATAATTACCCCAGTAGATGTAGATTCTTACATCACAAACAGTTAAATAACTACATGCGCAGGTAAAATCATGTCACCACAAGCAAACCTCTTGTCTGTATAACCTGTCAGTAAAACACAATCCTGCTGATCATCTTAAGTTTGTAGAGATGGACTTTGAACTCTCATAACAGTGTTCTCCAAATCTGAACTATTTGTTCTGGATAATCTATTGTCAGTTAATCTATTTTGTTTCTTTGAAAAACAACCCATTCTCAGAATAAGCAAACATTAACATTTCAAAATAGATAAAAAAAATCAGCATATGCTACTAACTTAACAAATATGTTTAAATATGTGTTGTGCATGTTTACTGCACTCCTAAATCATCTATACACTAACTCTAATATTAATTTAATTTTCCTTTTAAAAAATGCAATATAAGGGATAATCACAGAAATACAGCTTTACTACAGACTACACCTCAAACATCTCAATGACAAAACAGTACCTAAGATCACTTAGTGAAGTGCAAAGTAATCAGTAATTGTAGTCTTTGTCGTGTAGTATTAATCAGTCCAGATATTTCATTGGTTCGAACCGCTTGTGTCATACTTGCTTAGTTTCAATCAGATTGCAAAGCAATAAACAACCTAATCGGATGGTGGTGCCACCATCAGTAGAGCCTGATAGCCACTAGTCCCATATGTTTGTTCTGAGACCAACATGTTAGATTGTCGTTTTTTATACATGTATGATAATACACCAACTACTCGTAAATTAATTAATTAATAGTAAATAATAATTTTCTGTGGAATATGACCCATTTGCAAACAGAGCTCTTAGCAGTCAATTCCTAATAAATATCAGTTATTACTTAAACTTCATCAATATAACAACTGCTTCAAGTGAAATCAGTTTTGAAACCTTTAACCTTGTGGTAAAAACAAATAGGACTTTTACCAGGACAAACTTTACCAGGATCGAAAATATAGACTGTTTAAAATCTTAGTTGCACTACATACCTACAATACAGAATATCAAACTGTGATACTTGGTCTTGAGCTTTGGTTTTGTTTGTAGTTTATAAAAGTATAAATAGCCAAAAATCAAATCTTTAGACCAGTAGGTGGTACTGCGAGGAAAATGTTTGCTCAAATCAATCAAATGTTCTAGGACAAGTTTGACAAAGTAGTTTTTTTTACCATTCAAAATAATAAACAGGAATTAGAGTTGATTACAAGAAATTGATATCATAGTACTCAGCCAGAGAATATAAATAAAGATCCAACCATTGTGTGGGTGTAACAGAAGGAATTTCTTTGATAGAAACTCCATCATTTTACTCATGATGCTTCAATAAAGGGCCCACAATGCTCCATGCTGTGTGGACAGCATATGGTTTTTCTCTGCTCCTAGGATTACTCCTCTGGGTGCTACAGTCCTGGAACAATTGCATCCTTTTAGGAGACAAACTTTACAGCCTTAAAGCAGGTCATTCTGTTTGCCAAAGCAGTAAGACGTTTCAAGCACCTGGATACATTCCTTTGTGTATGCAGAGAGAAGGTCTAGAATTACTATAAAATTAAACACCTCTGACTCTGATACTGGACACTCTTTCGCATCACTTCATGAAAGTGAGCATAAGAGTCACTGGGTATTAGTCAACCATAAAGTCCAGCAGGTGGCCATTCAATTTGAAAGTTTACTGACAAGGTTCCTATTCTCATCACAGTCATTCAGTATTACTATTCCTATCACATGACGCATATGGTCTTTACATGCATTCAGGAAATCCGAGACCTTCAGCATTCTTGGACTGAGTTCTGGGCTAGTTTGCAAATTTTTATTTTAACGCTTTTTGTTTGATGAACAAAATATGATGAATTAATGAATCCAAAATACGTAATCCGAAACAGAGCGAGGGGCAGGGGCAGGCAGCAAAAGATAAAATCCAAACCACAGTCCAAAGTCCAAAACACAAAACACAAAGAGAAGTCCAAACAAACACAAGGGAATAAACACAGGGAAATTGAGAGGGCAAACCAACACTTCGCCACTTCCTGTTTGCTAGGCTAAGCTTTTATAGCTAGCAAACAGGAAATTGCTGCAGAGGAAGCGATCTCATCAGGGGGAAGGGCTCCCTCTGCTGGCCTGACATTACAGCTGCATTCAAAATTGTATAGTTTTATTTCAGGAGTCATTTATTATCCCCTGGAGTGGTATGAATTACTTTTATGATGGAGGATGGATGGATATGCTTTTTGAAACATCAAAATAATGAAAGCCATTTACCAACAATTTTCAAGCCGTAACCAGGATATCATTTTATATAACTCTGATTGTGTTAGTGTGGAAGCAGACTGTCACATTCTGCTTGAATGCCTTGAGGGTTAGTAATTTGTGGACAAATTCTCATGTTGAGGTGGATTTATCCTTTGAATTCTGTATAAACTCTGTGACCGCATTGTGGGCCCTTTATTGAAGCATCATGAGTCAAATGATGGAGTTTCTATCAAAGAAGAGTGATTTCTGTGCCTGTGTTATATCCTTAAGTGGGCAATATAAGATTTCAAACTAAAATAAAACTAAAAATAAAACTGGTAATCACTGTCTGCCATATCAAGGTTCTTGAGTTCTCAAGGTCTTTGAGGGATCATGCTGATAAAACCCAAAGGGACAAGCACAAGCACCATAAGAAGAGGCCTTTTGCAATAATCGCTTATATTCTATTGTGCACATTTATTGCATAGTGTTTGTAGGGTTGTTACTCTTCATTGTTGAAAACCCCTACATTTTCTTTCTGCTAGAGGGCATCAGTATGTGGTTAATGCAACCAACTTACCAAGTTGTGCAATACAGCCTCTTTTACATCTTTCCAACTTGAACCAAAAAGGTTTTCAGGAAAACAGCAAGAAATGGATTTTCTGAGATTTTCTTCAGGATTTCTTTTTTAAATACCTTTGAAATATTATTGGTTATACTTAAGCACATTTAATCAACAAACTTTAAAAATGACTTAGAAATGCTGAGAATGTCAATGTTATTTGACTGCAATAAAATATTTGCATTTTTATTATTTTGCTGATATTTTAGTCTTATTATTCTAATTATTATTTAAAGAAAGAGATTAGTTGTGCTGGACTATTGTCCACAGCTCTTCCTGTTTGTTTGTTTTCTGGTCTTGTGGTCTTAACATATAACACTTGCACTTACATTAACAGATCACTTTGGGAAGAATCCTTGCTATTACATGGATTTCCCTTTACTTTGAGTGAGGTGGTGGCTGTAAGCGTTGATTATCCGTTTCAGCCTGTGAGCAAAGCTTCGCATTTAGTTATTATTTAATGACAACAGACAGATAGATGGGAGGCTCTGTGACGTCCACGCTGATGCGGAAGTGATTAAAGGTTGCCGTGAAAGATGGAGGTATGTAACGGTCTGGCCACTGCACGAATGTCTGTTTGGAAACAGTTTTTACAGTATTTTAATAATGTGTACGTAGATTACATTTACGTGGTAGGCAAACTTGTTTAGGATCATATGAAACTGTATGGCTGCTGTTTCCATTAGTCGTGAGGTAAAGTGCTATAACAAGCTGTATGTACTGCGGAGAGATGCGCACAAAACGCCACGCGTGTTAAATTAATGATGTTTTCAAACATCCAGGTAAGGACAAAATTGTTAAACTCGGTGGATAAATGTGTGGACGAGGCTTTGGAGGCCCTGGTCAGGAGTAACGGAGGTCTTGTGCTATTGCGGGGACATAGAGTTGTGCTGCGATCAGATCTGGAGAAGATCAGGGGAAAGGTAGCAGTTATCTCGGGAGGAGGTTCTGGACACGAACCTGCCCATGCAGGTAATGCATGCGTTATACAAACACACAGGGTTGTCTGATTTGTGCATCAAAACAAGCCCAATTGCCCAAATACCTAAAACTGAAGTACGC
>JBAJNP010011932.1:2265-14071 GCA_036877545.1 Yasuhikotakia modesta | reverse complement strand
TATACGATGGAGTAAAGGTTATACGATTATACGATGGAGTAAAGGTTATACGATTATACGATGGAGTAAAGGTTATACGATTATACGATGGAGTAAAGATTATACGATGGCATAAAGGTTATACGATTATACGATGGAGTAAAGACTATACGATTATACGATGGAGTAAAGGTTATACGATTATACGATGGAGTAAAGGTTATACAATTATACGATGGAGTAAAGATTGCACGATGTTTAGCACTTGTGAGAAGAGTAAATGTTTCGCATATGGAGACACAATCAACAAAAATGTAAAAGTAAATATTATAGCTGCTGCAGCTAATGCAACTTGCAGCATACCTGCAGTAGTGTAATACGTTGCTATTGACAAGCCAACCACAGAGGAAGGATAACAACCTCTGAAACAACGGCAAGCACAGTGCTGTAAGACTTGCAGTTACTCTCCCAGCCACCAGGGAGCGCGCTGTCTGCTTTCTCTAGCTGTATTGTGAGGACTCCCCCTGCCACTAGGTGGTGTCACCCTATGTGAGCTTCTTGTTGTTACTGCTCATTAAGTTAATGGTCATCATCTGTGTTTTTTCCTATTTAAGTTTGGTGAATTCATTGAGTTGTGTTCAGTCTTGAGCCCTGTCATGTTTGAATGACCTAGTGCAACAAGTTCTGTTCTTTTTTTTTTTTTGCAAAAGTGCTGCTGCCTTCTTTGGTTTATCTGTGATCAAAAGATACACCTATATCTATAATCACCACGGGGGAATTTCCTCACTGTGAAAACTCCTAGCTGTTAATGTAGAGGATAGTAGCCAAGCAAGTGAGTTAAATACGGCTGTGTCCTCAGAGCTGAAAGCACTACACGGTTAGTGCGCTGTCAGGTGGCAGTGAAGGTGACTGGTGTAAGCAGGGCTAAGAACATGCTTTCACAATTAGTACCAGTCCACTGTGAATCACCTGCAGACAATGATCAGGAACCACATAGCATACAAAGCAGAGCCGGTCTACAGAGATCACAGTAAATGCTGAGATGATGAGCAGCCAAATGACAGAAAAGATTGTTTTGAATGAGAATAATGGGAACGGTTCAGGTGTACAGACTTGTTTTTGATGCTAGCAGTAAATGTGAACTGCTGGCACGACAATAACCAGCTTTTTGTGGAGCGTTAGAAGTTCTTTGCATTTTCTTTGTGATGTCAGAGGTCTTCTTGTAATTAATATTTTTTCCAGCATGATGGCCACTTTATGTTTTGCCTCTTTAAATATTAACGGGTGCCATGGTGCTGTTAAAAGATCATCTCATTTGATTACATTAGCATGAGGAATGAGAAACTGATGTTATTATTCAAGACCAGTGTCATGATTCTTGTAACAGCGCAGAAGTTGCTTTTCTTTTGGAGCCGAATTTAAGAAACATAATGTGTTTCTGATGTCCTACCAAGTACAATGCAAACAGAAGATGTAACTACATATGGTCTTAAACTTTTACTCTTCAGTGTATATGCCCCTTATATTGGGACAGAACGTAGACTTTTCTGTGGAAAACTTAATAGAGCTTTAAACGCCGTTCCACAGGGTAGGATTATTGTATCGCTTGAAGACTTTAACTGAACTTTAGATCAAACATTAGAAAGAAATCGACAGTCCATCAGCAGATGAAAACTCAGTCAGTGGTGGGACATTAGTAAAGTTCAAGTAAAACTCTTTAGTGTTCAGAAAGTGTTCTGCACAAAACAAGACTGTTCTTGGAAACAAAATGAGACCAAATGAACAACAGTTGAAACTTTAGAAAACTGAAAGTGTGATAAAAGTACTGTTGAAGTTTTAAAACTTCTCCAGAGAGAGCTAAAGAGCACCTGATGCAAGCTTTACATCTTTTAATTGCATGGATGCTCCAACATCCTTCTTCTGCAGTTTGGAGTTTAGGAGTTGTTGACAGAAACATTTTAAATTATTTGAATTTTCCAGAAGGGTGAAACCACTGGTGAACATGAAATAATTGCCCAAGCATTACATTTTTATAAAAATCTTCATACAGCAGAATGACTTGATGTGAACCTCCTTACTTGGAGCTGATTATAGAAACAGAAAATTCTAACTGCATGCAGACGAGCCGTATTGTTTTCCAAAACGCACAATATTTGATCATTTGCTTTTAGTGTGTGATTTGATAGAGAAAGAGAACAACCTTAATATAGTGTCTTCAAAAATGTTGTGTTTATTCACAAGACCTTTCCAGTTAAAAGAGGCATGCAGAGAGGGTGTGGGGTGTTAGCATGCGCTATGGTAGGATTTTATGTCATTGCCACTGAATCATTGCTAACTGTCTGAGACATCATCTTTGTGGAATCTTAACGGTGGGTCTTTTTAACCACTGTGACTGTTTTGAAACACTGGGTGAGATACATTTATCAAGTCAGTGTAAAACTGCTTATTTCAAAGAACTAAATGGCAGGTGCGATACAAAGATACACTTGCACATCATTTTTTCTCTTTTTGGGGACATATTTTTGTTTACAAACGTCACCTTCCAAAACATTCAGGTCATTTACGGTGAAGAATTTCACTTATATTTTTGTTTCCAAATTCAATTTGCAACTTTCAGGGGCAAAGCTATCTTCTTATAAACATAGACCTATTGTCATACACCTTCACAAACTCCACTCTTACCCCAAATTAGTTAACTGTACTGGAAACCCGTGGCACTAATCCGTTTTAGGTTTTGCACAGGTTGAAACTGAACAGGTTACCTTGTTTTAACAATTTTGTGGATGCATCAGACAAACAAGTCTTTATTAAAAATCATTAGTTCACATTTTTTTACGTAATATTGATAAATAGTGATAAATGATTAGATAGTAATAAATGCTATATTTAAGTAATGCCTTATAATTAAGAAATGATACTAAAATTTAGGAAACAAACAATAATAACATTTCAAAGTTTTTATTGCTGATAATGTAAACCATTACACAATACAGAACACATACATTACCTATACTGTAAACAAACATGCAACACCGCAAGTCTCCGATAGACGTGGACCAACCCGGGTTTGTTGTAACACAGCTGTCCGACATTCCCTCGTAGTTTGAACGATCTCAGTTAAACAAGGACTGTGTTCATCAATGCTGACATACATTTCCTTGAGCTTCTGCGATGAAGTCCCTTTCAATCTTTGATTCTTTCCCACAATCCTGCTGAACATCTACAGAACAGAGTACAGATCATAAACTACAGTAAACCGTGGCTGGAGGCACTTGTACTTGTACTTGTACTGGGCACGGGTTGCGCGGCGTTTACACTGTCAGCTTTGGGGGTTTTGTATACCTGCATTATATAGACGTTTTAAAATAAAACTGTGTTCATCTGAGGACAGCATGACAGTGAATGACGTCACAAACGTTACGGACCGTGAACATACGGAACGGGCTGGATGACGTGACAAACGTTACGGACCGTGAACATACGGAACGGGCTGGATGACGTCACAAACATTACGGACCGTGAACATACGGAACGGGCTGGATGACGTCGCAAACGTTACGGACCGTGAACATACGGAACGGGCTGGATGACGTCACAAACATTACGGACCGTGAACATACGGACATCAGTGACGCAGCTCTCTGCTCACTCTGCACCTGCTTCAGCCCCGCCCCTCCCGCGTCAAAAGCGTAACAAACTGAGTGACGTCAACTTAACGTGATCAGTGCAGTAAATTTTTCGTCTGAATAGTGCAAACAATTAATATGTTAAAAACAATAAATAATAATTAATGGTCACTATAAATGTTTAATTAAGCCAAAATCCGGGTTTCGAGTGTTTGTGGATTCAGCTCTAAAGTACAACAATGACCGAGTCAAGGCCCCTCTTGAGAAGTAGTGGGGAAGCGGTGGTCTCCTACACATGTGGAGTCAGTGCTGTCCACCGGGAGCAACATTTGGCTAGGCCAGCACCTGACTGTCCTCCAGATTCAGAGGCTGTTAGACAAAAGGGAAAAGGGGTTTTCATCCTTTATACACTTTCTATGTGGTGATTTTCTAAGATGCCAGTTTCTCGCCTCGGGTTGTCTCTCTCATAGGCTGGGGTGGGGTCAATGGCCGCCCCGTCTGTGGGAGAGCCCTTATCTCTCGTTGCTTAATGTTTGTGCTGCGGCAGGCTGGTCCTCTCTGCACACATTCATTGGACTTTAAGCTTAGACTTGCACCCAACTCCAGTCCTCCTAGACTGACAGTCTCCCTGTTCCTGATGTTCTATGTATGCCCATGTTTCACAGCATTCAGTGCAGGCCTTGCCCCTGTGTGGCGTACTGAATATTAGCAAGCATCACAGCCACAATCCTGTCAACCTAACAGAGGGATTGACAAAGAAATTGCATTACACAGTTCAGTCATGCTTGCACAGCTCCTTTAGACAGAATCTGACGACTTTTTTTGCAGTCACCTTTTAAAGGGTATGTGTCTAACCCTATAAATTTTCGTTTGTAGTGTCAAAGCTACGATGCAGCATCTCATTCACTGTCTCAAAGAACCAGGCATCGTTCATTATGCTTAAGCAGAATAAGCTGTTTTTCAGTGTGTCTGATGCTGACTGATGGTGTTCTGACGTCATCAGAACCGATCTTAAGCTCCCGTCACATTTTTTCTAGTTATTCGCTTTCATGTTTCTTTGTGAATATGAACAGAATTCGTTTGAGCTTTGTTGCTCTTTTGTGCAGCTGCTTGGTCATTGTTTTTCATAACTGGTGCTTCATTTATGATTTCTGTATCTGTATATTGTTTCTCTGACATTCTCCCTGTACAAAAAAAAACAAAAAACCAAAAGTAATCTAAATAATGTAATAATATGTTTGTAGCAAATCTACAAATAAATGAATAAAAAGACAACTTAACACTTCAAGCAACATGTTGCAGGGTGCAAATGAACCTGTCTGATGACGTCATGAAAATAAAAAAACATGCATGCGTTTACACAACTCAAAATCTAAACTCATAAAATGAAACAGCAGTAAAATAAGGTAAATATTGTTTCACATTTATGATGTCACCTGTACATGTGTAGCTGTCATTTGTCTTTGGGTATATAACAGTATTTGGGGTTTATTTGGTGATATGATAACAACTTATGCACACATATACTTGGCAGCAAATCTCATTTAGAATCAGTATATGGATAATCCAATAATAAAAAGGTTGAATGTCTGAAGCTTGATGTGTGTAACAGAGAGAAACTTTAGTTAAAGGAGTTAACTGTTGAAAATCTTCAAAGGATCTCTGGAGGGTGTTTCTGACCTGAAACTGCTCAACAAGGTCTTACTGTGAAGATGAAATGTTTATCACATCCTGGTTTTGCTAATGAAGGTGCTTCCATGGTAACATCTGTTGTCCTGGAACAACACAAATATATAATATAATATAATATAGCAGATGAAGCCCTGATAAAGAGACCTCTACAATTATATACATTCTGCATAATAACAGGAATATTAAAGATAAATGTATTTGGAGATCATATGTGAAGTATACAGCTGTAGTTGTGTATATTTCATATTTTCATTGTTGTTGCTTTTTTGAACAGTTTACCGTTTTACATTGTCTAACACCTAATGCAGCAGTCCAAGGTTAGAAACATGCAAGAATGTGCTTTAACTCCAGCTCACTGAGCAGGTACGTCATCTGCATCCAGTGAGAGTAAACTAGATTCTGAAAAGTAGTTTTTCTCAGATCTGGTATTTATAACAAATTCTGATGTCACAGGGCAGATACTGGAGTCTCGAGTCCAGACCTCTGGCTTTACACTTCACTGCCACACGTGATTTACGTCATGTCGACGCCTCGTCTGCGTCTTAAATTTAATGGATTTAATAGCAACAACAACGGAATTAAAGACATTGAGTCATTCCTCTCAATGGACGTGACATCTGCGTCTGACCTGCAACGTCACGTCTGCGTCTGTCCCTTTCTTTACTGCATCTATCTTTTTCTGGGTAACTTATACAATAAACATTAATTATATGCATATTAAATACAAATTTAGACAAATTTAGAAAGCTAAATAAAACCCATGTATAAAACCATGTATATAACCCCCTCTCTCTCTCTCGCGAAAAATACATTATTTTTTTTACCCCACATTTGGGCTAATGTAATTTATTGTTTCACCCCATTACCCATTCTTATTTCTCCTTGTTTTTTGTTTTCTTGTGTTGTGAGAAAAACTAAACAGATGCATGTATTTGCCTTAATATAGATAAATAAAATCCTTATTCATAGAACCAGCTGTGTTTGTGTATACTATCAATTGTGATGTTAAAATTGATATAATTCAAATATTTAAAGTCCAGTCTTCTTCAATGGATGTCATAGTTTACATCATTTAATACTAACAGAGTACATTGCAGAGAACATGAAATTTCTTCCAACATTTTTAGTACATTTAAAAATGTATTTGAAACATTTATCTGGCAGTTTATATAAGCAGTTGTAATTTTGCAATGTTATAATTGAATGTATTGACCAAATATATGACATGGACATTTAAAATGAGTCACATACTTAAGGTTAAAATGGTTAAGGTAAATATTGGACATGGAATAAATATGCAGACTGAAGTATGTAAAAGTGTGAGAACATTAAAACAGAAAAAATGGACATGATTTAATTATTATTATTTAGAAGAGTAAATAATGACTCTGCTATAAATGATACCTTCAGATGCAAACCATTTTCCTGTTAACAGTGGAGCTGCATGTGCTGCTGACTGCAACTTTACATTATTACAGTAATGTGACACTGATACAGTTTTTTTCTTTGCAACATATTAAAGCAAAAAAAGTTATGATATTCAAATACAATAACAATGTCAAATTCAGGTTACAACACTAAATAAAAGGGCTCAAGGAATGGGGCTCAAGACTTTTTCAAACTGTTCCTCTATACGTGGATCTTAGGTTTGAAAAGGTTGGTGACCACTGGGTTCCACTATTCAACAGGGATGCAGACTTTTTGAGCAGCACAGCATAAGCAATTGATAATGTAGGAAACATCAGACAATTGTACATAACTGTATGAAAATACTGAAGAATTTGCTATTTCTTTCAAAGGATGACAAAAAGGTGTGGATGTTGATCACACCGTTTTTCATATTTTAAGCTGTATCAGAAAAACAAGCAGAGGTGTAAATGTTTTTAGTATAATTCTATCAGAAACACGTCAGTCAAAACTCTACAACTAAATACTGCAACTCTAAAAATATTGGTTATGTTAGTTAAACGAGTCCAGATGTTTATAGGAAATGCGTTCTGTTGTGCTGGTGTAGAGACCAAGTGGTTCTAGTGGCGAATACATGCTAGAACAACTTTTAATGATTTCTATGGATACCTGTGTATAAGTGGACAAAAAGCAATTGCATACAGACATGTTCATATCAACTGTATAAATATTTGCAATTTGCAATAAAAAGTTATACACAAGAAAGGTAAAAAGCACTTCATTGCAAATTAAACAACTGAGGAAAAGTTAAAACAATAATAGAGAGTGATAGAGAATGAATAGGAATAATAAAGCACGAATTAGTGTATGGAAAGAGCTGGAAAACATTGCAGCAGACGTGACGTTCAGTGAGACGAGCTGTAACGCGGCAGACGCAGACGTGACGTTCAGTGAGACGAGCTGTAACGCGGCAGACGCAGACGTGACGTTCAGCGAGACGAGCTGTAACGCGGCAGACGCAGACGTCACGTTCAGCGAGACGAGCTGTAACGCGGCAGACGCAGACGTCACGTTCAGCGAGACGAGCTGTAACGCGGCAGACGCAGACGTGACGTTCAGTGAGACGACCTGTAACGCGGCAGACGCAGACGTCACGTTCAGCGAGACGAGCTGTAACGCGGCAGACGCAGACGTGACGTTCAGCGAGACGAGCTGTAACGCGGCAGACGCAGACGTCACGTTCAGTGAGACGAGCTGTAACGCGGCAGACGCAGGCGTCACGTTCAGCGAGACGAGCTGTAACGCGGCAGACGCAGACGTGACGTTCAGTGAGACGACTGCATGCTGCAGCGTTATGTTATTGACCCCTTCCGGACGCCGTACTGTCGTCATATACATGTATATATATGTATAAGAGCGTCACGTGACACACGTTGCGCAACACGCAGGGTTTGTCACAGAACTGCTGGGCTCCAGCCACACCCAATCACCAGCCAGCATTTAGCCAAGCCCTTCTCAGAACCAATCACAACACACTAGCTGGTCATCATCATGAGATCACTGCTTGTGTCACCAGTCACCTCCTGTTATTGTACACTACTGCAGAGAGCAACACAAGTGCTGTTGATCAGGACTAAATCATAAATATGGTTTTAACGCTCTTGCCCACCACAGTCAAACATTTACTCTGCTAAAAACCTTTTACTGTGTTTTCATTGAACACTTACCGTGTTCAATCCGGGAGCAGTTTTCCTGAGCACATAAGCACTACGAACATAAACGTTAACTTATACAAAGAGACAAGCACATCCAGTGTTAGGTGTACACTAAAAATATCTTCAGCCCAGGGGCTGAATCATAAAGAGTGCAGATTGCCAAAAATCCTTTCCTCCTAATTTACCCTCATTCTTTCACTCTCAGCAGAAACACTGGGATTATTTAGCAGTTCATTATTCAGAGAGTACACACACACACACACACACACACACACACACACAGGTTAATATTTTGTCTCAGGTCAGCAGAAAGATGTTTTCTTCATCTTGATACTCTTGAGTCATCATTAACCTCTGCTCACAGTTTAAAGTGCTAAACACACACTGAGGTCACCGGCTGACCACACTAATAATTGTGCCTTTAAGTCGGCTTTACCCTTTAACCTCTGTGAGTCCAGGAGGAAGCTTCTGTTCTCGGCCTGTTAAATCCATGTTCAGGGTGTAATTAGACAAGCCAGCCACAGACTTTTGTCAGCAAAGAAACTGGTCCACTTCACAGAATATCCAACCAGAATCTGCCCACTTAAACACATTGACATGTAAAAACAACCTGACATGATTGTTATATAGTTTATGAACCACATGCAATATGTTGATGTCTTAAACCTTATAAACTTACTGTCAATCCAGTAACGAGTTCTTCCTCAGTGCTTACTGGACTGTACAGTATGTTTACATTCACATTAGCTGAAATCTTTATCCAAATCAAGAGCAAGCAGAAGTGATCATGAACTTCTGGTCTGCAGACGTCCTCCAGGGAGTTACAAAAGCATGTAAGAAAAAAATCTGCCATGTTTTGTCCTCAGATGGTCTTTGAGAACATGCTGATCATTAGTTTATGAACTCAAATGAGCAGCAGTTATTATAGTGCCACACACACTCTGTGTCACACTGTTATTAGTCGTGTGTGTCATGTTGTAAAATGTGATTACAGTTTGACTCTTATATCTGGTGTTGAAGGAAACCATTCATCACCTGCTAAGATACAGTGAATAAAACACATCATAATTCAGCAGTCGTTACTCATTTAAACACTTTCTGTCTCTCAGAGGGAAGAACAGAACAGTGCTGCTCGGCAGATATTTGTTCCTAAGCTACAGTCTTCTTGTGGCTCAGCTGGTAGAGCATTGTGGTAGCAGTGCAAAGGTTGTGGGTTTGAGCCCAGGGAACACAAATACTATGGGGGAAAAATGTATACTTTGAATTCACTGTAAGTTGCTTTGAGTAAAAGTGTCTTCCAAATGAGTAAATGTAAATCATTTTTGTGTCCTTGAAGGGGACGCCAACAAACAGAAAATATGTTGTTTTTTATTGCTCCATTTGCCAATTGTATTTAAAACAGCCACGTTATGAGACACAATTGCGTTACCGCCTGCAGAGTTCACACCGCAAGGGCTGTGCAGTGAGACGCAGGGGAATGTTCACTGCCAAATGGAATTCATGGAATGGAAAGGAGTCCCTTGCATCTGGTATGTGATGCAGGAGGTTGGTCCACACATTCATCAGGGTTTATATGGATGTCCACAAATGTCGTTGTGTCAACGTCTCAGAGTCATGTCTGAGGCATACATTTGCACACACACCACACAAGCTTGATATTATGAACTGCAGCATTGAGTGTAGCTTTTGATAGGGAAAAGTTTGGGTTATAGTCATGTTCTGTTCACAGAACAACAATGTGTTTACAGTTCTGCTCTTATATTTGATGAGTAAAAACAGTTACCAATGCCAGAAATTATTTTGACAAATGTGTGTTATTTAAGATGTAACATTGTTCTTTTGGGCTGCTGTAACATAATGAATTTTTTGCTTAGCTATCACAAACACACAAACACTTTCTATGCTTTGTGGAGACTTTGTGGAGACTATAAGCGTAATGACTTATATACTGTAAAAACTGTATGTTCTATTCTCTAAACCTAACCCTCAAAAAGCTATATGCATTTTTAAAAAAAGCATCTACAATTTGGCATGTAGCATTTGGTGTGTTTAATAGTCACGTGATCACTGCTGGCTGCTTCCACAGTGTAGCTGTGTGTGACTTTTACCATCCAGGCTGGTCTGGTCTCTGCAGGTTGAAAGGTCTCAGTAGGCTGACACTTTACAAATAAACTGTCTTGAAAGAGTCAGATGGATCTTTCCCTCTCTGTTCTACATAAATAATTTATTAAATTAGTGGGGTGGCTGGCAGAAGTCGTCTTAAATCTACACCTGGGCCCTTCTGTAAACACTCTTTAACAGAGATTAGTGTCGTCTGAACTCACAAGCCCCCTGATAGATGATCTGGAATGACATCATCATCCAGTTCTCATAAATCTACAATATAATAAACTATTTGCTGTATACGGACAAAATAAAACATTTGTTGAAAAACAAATCCATCAGTACATGTTGTACTGCCATCAGTACAGCCTCAGCAGAGTGTTCAAACCCATCATGCTGAGGTTTAAATATTCTATACAAATTTCTCTGTTAGAATTAGTTATATTTTACATTTATTTTCTTCTGTTGCCTTTCCGAGATATAAATGTAGTTCTGCACTCAAATCTTCTCTTCAATGAAACTGAGCAAAACTGGTCACACGTTCCAAGATGGCCGTGCGGTCGGAGACATGCAGGGAAGACTGTATGCTGCCCTGACTGCATCCCATCACTTAATAAACGAGTGTTTAATGGGTCTTTACTCAGAGCTGAGCAGAAGAATTTCTGTTTAAATCTTTACATTTCTTGGTAAATTTCTGCATTCAAATTGATATAACAATTGTTATATAACAATATATTTTTGTAAAGTGTATATTTTTGTAAAAAAATCAATTCTACTTGTAAATTAATGAAGTATGTGTTTGTGTACAGAATGTCATTACTATCTGACAGACACTTCTATACAAAGCAAAAGTACATTACACACATTGTATAAGTGTGTACTTAACCAATCCCATGACCCTGGAGTTGCCAGCTCCATGTTCTACCAGTTTGGCTACAGGACAGTTGGTAACCAGCAGTATAGGTAAGTTAGCACAGATATTTCAGGTCAAACAGTGTTGAGCCTGTCCTTTTAAGTCGTAGATACAATGTTTGGTTGTGGATGTCTGTAGTTATAGTCATCAGGTGTCACAAACATAAACATGTGAAGTCTTTCTGTAGTGAGAGAGATCTATTTTGATCCTCTTCTCCATTGTCCTCACAAACAACTTCAGTCATTAAAGAGCAAAAGTAAAATACTTTAATTCTAGTAAAGATCTTGAAATTGTGATTTTCTTCTCAAAACTTTCTTCTCAAATGGATTACTGTAATATACATATTTGATTGATTTTGACACTTGGTTTTT
>JBAJNP010011931.1:0-14073 GCA_036877545.1 Yasuhikotakia modesta | reverse complement strand
ACGTGTCTGTTTTCTGCAGTAAACAGTATTTACACTCCAGGGGTCGGAACAAGATGAAACGAGAAACGGGTTCACCGTATGGCGCTAGTGTCACATACTCAGTTAAACAACCAAACGTTATTATGCAAAAATAACAAACATTATAAATAATCATCTTGCTTTTAAAACAGGTAGATGTTTGTGGTGTGCTGTGTAGAGGTTCTTTGTAAAACTGATTATAATCAGAATATGAAGAAAAGTAATGCAGTGTGGCAGTTGATTGTTTTGTGAATGATGCCTTAACTGAGCAGGTCCTGAAACGGTCACAGATAACTGGGAAGACATGAACAATCACTTCATTCCCGTCATCTTTCAGCCTAAAGTCAACAGAGATCCAAACCTCTCAGAATTCACCAAACACCTTTTGCCTTTTTATCATGTTGTAGTGTTTCTGTAGTTCATATTTTTTTAATGAAATACACACTGTAGTATTTGGGGCAGTTGAGAGGTGTGTTGGTGTTAGATAATGTACACTATATACATATACACTATTTTTAATGAACAAAACTGTTCCGTCTGACACGACTACAAATTTTGGTTATTGGAGATTTTTTTCTAATGTCACATTATGTGCTATAATGTTTCTGTATTTAATCATTTATTGTATTATGTATATATATATATAATATATATATATGCAGGGACATGAAGGCGTATAAGTTGTATTCTTATAGTTTTAAAATATTTTATGATAAATGGCCTTACTGTCCTGTAGCCAAAGCACTGATATTATGTATTTGCTGTGAAAAGGAATTGATTTTTATCTTTTGGATACTGAAGTTCTTTAATAAACGGTTTCACTCACTGCAGGTGTTTCATCTCTTCATTGTGTTTCCCAGTTTCAAGCTCATCAACACTGACTGAACCTGGAAAACAATCTGTGAAAACATGCAACATTCTTGCCTACAGTGCAGAGATGTGTGATACTTCACACTTTTACTAATAAACTTCAAACTGTTTAAGATTTGAAAAAAGAAAGTTTGTATCTCGACAACGCTCAACGCTGCAAATACAGTTTTTACTGAAAACTATCGTTTCCAATTTAAAATTCTGTAAGAGCTTGATTCTGGCCATTTTAAATGTGACATCTTTGGGTGATAGTAATAGTAGCAGTAATACGTCTCATTACTGATGCAACTCTAATTTTGATCAATTACAAACCAGATCTTAACATTTAACACTGTTAAAACAAGTTTCAAATAATCTTGTTTCAGAGGGACATTTTTGCCTTCTGAATGGTCAATTAAACTAAAGCACTGAAGGAAATGTAATTCCAGTCCTACTGTATTTACAGTAGTGTATTTACAAGAAGTTCTGCATACTGTGTAGTCTATACTGCACTAAAATAAACCTTACTACACTGCACGGTTTTATGTTAAATTCACCTAGATGAACCTGAAAATCATCATTATTTCTCTTATTTCTCTTATTTTTCTGTAAAATCAAAGCATCTCTGATATGCCAGATGAGTTCAACACACAGGAAATGAAAGATTAAGTTAAGCATTGCATTGTGGGATACGGTACCTAGCTCTGTTTGCAAACATCACTAAAATTAATGAAACACAAATTAAGATTCACACAAGAATAAGAGTTCCAGACAAAACTGGTTGATTAGTCAAATGACACAATCAGTATGAAAGATGTTTGATTTAATCTGACTCAGTTAACTGGGGTGGGAATTCTATTTATCAAAGACAATACACACTTCTCAGGAATTCATAATTGTAAAAAATCAAGTTCTTGTCATCACGTCAGAGTCCACGTCACGTCTGAGTCCACGTCACGTCTGAGTCCACGTCACGTCAGAGTCCACAGATTGATATTAATGTTGTTTAAGAAAGCGAATGTGCACTCAAAGTAAAAATGACATCATAACAACACAAACAACACAGTATTTTGGCCACATGCAAAACGCAACATTTGGGAAACACTGGTATTGATGAATAATAAGAGAAAATGGCTTTAGATAAAAGTGCCTGTTACACTAATAAATGTAAATGAGATTTAGAAGAGGAGTGACATACATGGCCACTGTGTTCATCACTTCATTAAATGCAGTATAAAGGGATACAGGTCTGTTCTCAAACACAAAAGTCTTTTGTCATTTTGAACAGTCACGTCTGATTTAAGCGAGTGTTTTGTTGTATTGCTGGTTTCAGATAAAAAGAGGCACGACAAATCTGTCGAGCAGCCGTACAGTATGTTGGGAAAGGTGAGAGGTCAGATTTGAAGGTTCTAGCATCAGTCCAGAGGTTGTGGGTCAGCTATAGGCATGGTGTGCAGAACCTCATCCAGCAGCTGAAGAGCTCGATGCAGGTGGATCTCGACCCAACACGGCGTTTCTTTGATGCTCTGCCGGGGGTAATCGGGACCCCAACCCTTCACAAAACTCATGCGCAGAATGCAGAGACGCCGCAGATCATCCACACCGATCCCCGCTGCAGCCGACAGACCTGATGAACCGTAACAACACCGCTGTAACTCCTCACAAACACCACTCTAACACTGGCTGTAACTACCAGCTGTCTCTACATCTGCTAACATAGTCACTTAAACCCATTTCACACAGTAATCAAATTACCAGTCAACACCAAAACATCTGCAAACGCTGTTTCCTTCATGCAGCTCATATGAACATCTCTGCTGTGTCTTCAGTTACAGTAATCCGTCATCGGCCTCAGAATGTTCTGTGCCTTTTACATCACAGTTCTGTCAAAATGTTGCCTTACTGGTGAACAGCCATGACTGGATTTGTTAAAAGGTCCAGTTCATATATGACCTCTGAACAGTCATTTAAATTTAGCAGTAAAGACAGCATGTGTGAAAGGGGCTTAGTGGCAACTATGTGATTATCAGTAAGTTATTTATAGATGCTGTGGAAATCTGAAATCCCTCAAAAACAAACATCTGTGACACAGGCAGCGGCTAACAGCTGATGTACACACCCCGCTACTGACTGAAGACAGTTATGATGTTGACACTCACATGAGCTTGTTTGAGTCTTGATTTTAGTTTTTAACAGCGCTTTTCAGGAAATGCACCTTTAAAAGGCTAAATTTGAGCCGTTTTATTAATTTAACAGAATAACAGTCCACAGGGCAGCATCTGTGAAACCATTGTGTGTGAACATTCATTGGACTCACTGATAGCAGGAGCGATCCCCCCCACTGATCCAGGACCTGGAATATTTCCTGCGACCGCAGCCGCCTGCGCAGCCGCTGCAGCCTGGGCAGTAGCTGCCTGCTGCTGCATCTGCCGATGACACTGACGCAAATCAAATACCTGCAGACACAAAACAGAGCCGTTTCTCTGACCCTGAGGCTGCAGTCCAATGTGATGCATTAATATTCAGTGCTAGAGCTAGTAAATAATGAGACAACATGGTTCACAAAATTATTTTTGTTACATAAAGCAAATACATTTAGAGTGATTGTGATACAATATTATCAGTGTACTGCTATGTACTGCTATCAGATTGACAGGAGTGTGTGTGCGTGGGAGTGTGTGAGTGAGTGTGTGTTACCTTGATGTAAGCACTGGGGTAAATTTTATGTACAGCATCACCTGGTGCTCGTCCAGCCTCACGGTCCAAATAATAACTCTGAACAAACACAGCGTGATCACTGAGACATCGGACCCACACATCCCCCTCCCCTCTGCACTCCAGCTGGACCCCTTTACCAATGTGAAGCCTAAAGAGAGAGAGAGGCAGAGAGACAGACAAAGAGTTGTTATCCTGCATGGCAGGTTCATGTTATGCCACGTCTTAAGTTATGACTAATAATCAGAGCCACAGCCAATCAGATGTCAGCATGTGCACATGTGATGTGTTAACTGTGACAGAAACATCACCTGGCTCTCTCAATGGCCTCCGTACGGTGAACGTTGCTCAGTTGGCCGAGACAGAAGCGATCTCCACCTGATGGGTCCACATATCCGTCCACAGTCACAACAGGACAGTTGGAGGGAACCTTAAAAGTCTCGCCCACCTGAATATCCATCTCAAAATAAGCAATAGAGCACCAGTAATCTGGAGCTGGGACACAGAGCACTTCAGTCAGACTCACTTCACACTTTAAAGTAAGATTTCAGTACAGTTTACATGTTATTATTGAGACACTTCCTAACACAAACATTATATTAGAATAATTACAATATTGTTTACCTGGATGGCTGGATATGGGAGGCTGGAACGCCAGCTCATTATGTACTGACCCTGAAAGAGAAACATTTACCAACAGTAAACAGATAATATCTGATGGATTACAGCGGTACTGTAGTCATGATGTGATAGATTACAGCGGTACTGTAGTCATGATGTGATAGATTACAGCGGTACTGTAGTCATGATGTGATAGATTACAGCGGTACTGTAGTCATGATGTGATAGATTACAGCGGTACTTTAGTCATGATGTGATAGATTACAGCGGTACTTTAGTCATGATGTGATAGATTACAGCGGTACTGTAGTCATGATGTGATAGATTACAGCGGTACTGTAGTCATGATGTGATATATTACAGCGGTACTGTAGTCATGATGTGATATATTACAGCAGTACTGTAGTCATGATGTGATATATTACAGCGGTACTGTAGTCATGATGTGATAGATTTCAGTGGTGTTATGCTAGATTACAGCGCTACATAATATCATAGATCACTGTGCAGGTTATGATGTGATGTATAACAGTACTCACAGTACTGGCCTGTGTGAGGCAGGGGAGGGTGATGCTGTAGGTGGCCGTTCTGATGTGGGATGCTGGCAGGAAAACTGCTTCCTCTGGGCCATGAGCTGGAAGGATCTGACACAACAAACACAAAAATCATACATTAACAGAAGTACGAACTTTAAGCAGGACCACAGTCCCTAAAGCACACTGCATGCAGCACTGGGTCTAGTGCAATGCTCTTGTGCATGTGTAGATAATAGTTCCAAAGCTGACGTCATACAAATACACCACAAAACAGGGGTTTCCCTCGGAGAAGCCAAACTATTAAAGGATGATAAAATACTTACTGGTTGGACCGGAAGTCATAGTGGCGAAAGCAGAGGTGGAGGCGGGGCCTGTGGAGTCAGCAGGTGGCAGGAGGGCGGGGCTACTGAAAGCATCGGGCAGGGCAGCGGAGGAAGCAGTATGTTGAATGGTTTGAATACTGTGACCCCCATCAGTAGCAGATGACTGACCCTCAAACTCGTCCTTTATGACCAGTTCTCCACTCGGCCCTGTATGAACATGTGCAAAATGACTAACCCACCATCTCTTTTATCTGACAAATGAATATTGACTTGACTCACCTGAACCGCCGAGAGAAAGTACAGACAGATCTAGAAATAAAAAAAAGACAAATGAAACAAGCATGTTTGTGTTTGACATCCTCACAGGATCTTGGGTGTTTGAAAAGTTTGAGTGAAAAAGTCATTAATTATATCCAGCTTCCTTTTAGTCGTGTCCACGCTAAAGTTTCAAATGACACTGAGTGGTAAAGAATTCACCGATGCTCGGAGACACGACTCTCTCGTAGTGATACGGGTTCACACACACGCTGTCGCATTTCAGGTCGAAGGCAAACTGGCAGTACTTGACATGCTTCAGCTCGTTCTTGTGCAGGTCCGGCCATCGCCACAGTCGTGCATATATCACATGAGGAAACCCTTTCCGACCCGCCACCTGAAAACACACAAAGCCGCACTCAAACGCCGCACAACCCAGAATGGGAAACCCAAACCCACCCCCCGCTTGCAACCCATTTCCCACATTCACCAGTGAAAATATCCAGTTAATACTAAAATAATGATTCTTCAGTGAATTTTAAAATGGAATTCAGAACTGATAGTGAGTTTGCTCTCCTCATTTCTATTATCAGACAAATATCTTCCTTTGAACCGACGAATCTCTCACAGTACAACTTAAACATCTTTTAACAAATATTAATATTATAGCATTGGTGATGATGATTTACAGATATGTCTTTTAAAAATATCAGCTGCATTCAAAGCCAAGAAATCTACATCTGTTCTTTCTGACAAATATCAATCATGCCTCTGAAGTCCTGTGAAACAGGACCTGCATCAGTTTAAACACACCTGCAGCCTCCCGTCCAGCGTACGCTGTATGGTCACACATTTACTCGGGTGAGATCCGTTCGTGGTGATGGCAGAGATCAGAGAGTCTAACTCATCTTTCTTCTCCTTCAGCTTCTTGACCAGACTCTCGATGGCTCTCTTGGCGAAGGACTCGCTCTCTCCTCCCTGCCGGTGACACATCAGGCTGTGGACGATGCTCAGACAGGCATCATTACTGCTGGGTGTGCTGGACACAGACATACTGCTGGGCCGCTATCAGCCACACATGAGCTTTAACCTCCAGATCTTCTGTCTTTATGGTGAGACGTGGTCCACAGCAGACACTGGGAGACACACACAGCTCATCTACACACACATCCTCCTTTGTTTCTATACAAATGTAAGAAAAGAAGTACGACGAAGTACCAAGTAATGGTTCTAAACACTGTTTGTACAGCAATCGCCGGTCAGTTTAAACACCATTTTGTTGTTTTCTTGGCAAAAAAAAAGAACGATGGAGGCACATGTACGTCCAAAGAAAAATCATCTGCGCTACAAATACATCAGCAGCACGTTCATTGTTACACGTATCATATTATTTATACCACCTTCATGTATCAGACATGTGTTATAATAACATAAGAAAAACACCGAACGACGATAAATCACATCTCGCTCTGTACAATGAACTCCTCGCGCTGTGAAGCACACGAGTACACACGAGTACACACAAATACACACGAGTACACACAAATACACACGAGTACACACAAATACACACGAGTACACACAAATACACACAAATACACACGAGTACACACGAGTACACACAAATACACACGAGTACACACAAATACACACAAATACACACGAGTACACACAAATACACACAAATACACAAACACAGCAGCTGCATGAACGCCGTGGGAAGATGTTGCTTAAAGAAAAGAAGAAGATGACAGGAACGCTCACCGTTCCGGCGCAGAGGGACGACGCAGCTGCGTCACGGCGTGCTTCAGTGACGACATACGTGGCGCTTATAGGCCCCGCCCTCACAAAGGCCTCCACAGTGCTGGTTTAAATAAACATAGTTATGTTTTCATGTCTTTAATAGACTATAAAAAGGGCAATAACTTCAGTGACTTCAACAAATATAAGAGCAAAAGTCTTTATTCTAAACTTATGCAAGTTTGAGCAGCTTCCAGACATTATAGCAACATCATATAGCAAAATATTCTCTACCCACAATGCATTATTCCAACATCACACTTTAACTGCAATGAGAAATATTATTAATTGTATATATATATATATATATATATATATATTAAATGACAGATGTTACCATGGTAACAAAGATGTCAGCTGGCTTAATGACCAAAGCTTTAAATGTGTATAATATTGCAAATTCACCAGTGATATGAAATTTGCATTATGTGCTGTTGAAGAGAAAACTGATATTTTTAAATTTCTTCCTTTTGTAATCTTTGGCTACTGAATACAGAACAGCATGGAAAACACGTAACACACATGTACATGTTACACACGTTAATACTTCAAAGATGAATATGCAGGCACTTCTAAAGGGATACAATAGTAACACATTAGCTGTAAAGCTAAAACTGCCCCTAATTTCACCTTATTGTGCAACTCTGAATAACATTTCTAAACAGTTTGTATAACTGTGCGTTTTATAAATGCAACCAGTTTCCTACATACAGCGGCACTCTGCAGTCTCCTTGTGACTTCAAATCAATATTTCATGCCTATATGTTTGCAAACAGCCATGTGAATGAGTTGGATCATCGGGCTTTAATTTCACCATAATGACCGGCTGCCATTATATTATCTGTTACTTTATTGCATTTCTTCCTTGTAAATGGACAGTTTGAATATCTGAAGTGTTCACATGTAACAGAGTGTTACAAGAGCTGCTGAGGTGTGTGAATAAACTACAGCCAATGTTTTTATCTGCTCTAGCAGACAACAGTTACAGACACAACAGAAACAAACACAAGCATGGGGTGAGAGCTCACTTCAGATGCAGGAGGGAGTCAACGCTGGAGCTGTTTAACACTTTATATCTTATGAAAGCATGTCAAAATCATATTCGTGGCAGTTTGGGTACTGGACTATTAGAGCTGGACAGTTTTCATGAGATTTGCCTGAAATGTCAAGCATTAGGAATATATGTCAAATATATAAATACTAGAATAAACAATGAGATGCAGGAAAGATGGAGTGTAAAAACTATAAGAACACTAATAAGGAAAGGCTTCTTTTGGTTCTCTGTGTGTTTTCTACTCCACTATAGGGCTGTGAGAAACTCCGGGCCAGTCATACATGTCAGGCAGGAAGGAATCATAACTGGTGTTCCACACAATGGACCTGACGTACGATTCTTTATCCACAGGTTCTGGGTATCGGAACGCCATTCCCTTTGAATACACAAACTCCACCACCTGTACACAAACACACACTCAGCTCAGCCATACACATCCTGTCACTCTCTCAAACATCATTTCCAACAGCTGGACATTTCCAAAATACTGGTGTCATACAATGTAAGTGTCATACAACAACACTCATGATTACTTGAGTGTTCTGCATCCTTCACCCGTACACACACAGGTCTCACCTTCACAGCCATCTGCAGTGACACCTCTCTGATGTTGGACAGGGGTGGATACAGCCGCCCTTGACTCAGTTCCTCATCTGTCAGCTGACCTGCCAGAGTCTGAAACACAAACACACAATTCAATTCACAGCCTAAACTGTCACCAAACACATGAGTACATGAATAATGCATTATAAGGGTTCAGATGGTTAACAAACAATCAATGAAACTGCACAGGCACTAGAGGCGATGCTAAACCTCACAGCACACAGAATTTAAGCTTCATTAGATCTCAGAGTGATCTCACATGAAGAAGTGTTACTGAAGAAAATGTCTGTAATCTTGTGATGTGTATGTGATGTTACAAATACTCCAGTAAAATACTCGTATCATGAACAGGGTTATAATGAACAGGGCGATAATGAACAGGGTTATAATGATTGTACATGTACCTTTGCAGCCTCGAGGAAAACTGTGTCACTGATGTGTCGAACTCCACTGAGTATAACAGCCAGAGCCACACCTGCAGAGAGCACAGCACTGTTCACACCAGCACCACATCCCTCACACAAACACTCTTAGCATGCTAGTAACCTGGGAATATGTAAGCATTATTGCCCTGTCCTGGGATCAGTATAGTGCCATCTTCTAATGTCACCGGTCCAAATGGACTTCCACTGGCAAACAAACAGCGACCCTGCAGTCAGAAACACGGTCATGTATTTAACCTGCCATAATAATAATGAATGAGGTTAAATGAGAATCAACCTGCAGAGAACCTAGAATTCTACATGAATTGATCATTTTCAGGCTTTAGATCAGAGTTTCCAATCCTGAAGTTTCTACTCTGCCTAGTAAGAGTTTGATTAGGACTGGACACATCTGTGTCATCTGTCACCTGTGTGAGGCCGTACGCATCCTCTGCTGTACACTCAGCTTTGGCTGTGGGGTTACTCAGAGCAAAGATGATTGGTCGCTCATTCAAGCTGCCCATGGCTTTGATGACATCATGTGTGAAGAGACGCCCGGCTCCCGCCACACCTGAGTGAAAACGTTCTTCTTGTGTTCTTATATTAACTCTTATGTGGAAAAATATCCAATAAACACACAACTGTGTTTGTAACTAAAATGAATGTTAACATTTATATATAATAACATATAAAAACAACCACAAGTAAACATCTTTAAAGTAATTCGAAGAAATTAGTTGTTTTCATTTAAACTTGAATAATGCTAGTCCACTAGGCTTGCAAACGAAACCTGAACACCACACAGGAGATTAGAACTTCACATTTGAAGAGATTAGATTAGGCAACATTAAAACACAGAGAATTTACAAACAGAAGTCTTACAACCACCTGGACTAGCTGAGAGGAACTGAATGACTTTATGATTAACACTGAGCAACATTATTAATGACCCTCAGCGTCAAAAATAACCTGAGAGAGAGCAGCTTGTCTTACCGATGATGGCTGTGGGTTTGATAACATTGACAGCGTCTAAGAAACTTCTCACATCGCCTGGATCAGAGTGAACAAACGCCTCCTGATTACTGTCAGTTTCATTTGCTCTGCCCTGTGACACACACACACACACACTGCTGTGACTGGGTCTGCAAGTCAGAGGATGACAAACATTCTTCCTTACTGGTATTACTGGGAAGTCTGATTAACTTTAGAGAATTCGTTCATTTGGTTGTTTAATTTCATTAGTTGCAACCTCTGATTCATACAGACCAATAGAAAAGTCAGCTGCTCCTGTTAGCATGTCTGCTCACCTTAACTAGCAGACCGTATTTGTCATACAACCAGATCTTCTTTCTAGCATCTGTCTGTGATATTCCTGCTTCCATCATTGCCATGACGATCAGGTTAGCAATTCCCAGAGCTGCCTAAAAAAGACAAGAAACACTGGTGACATAAAATCTCAAACAATAAAACACACAATCTACACGCTGTTTGTGTAGCGTGGTGTGTGTGTGTACTCACCTCTCCAGCCCCCAGAAACAAAACTTTATGTTCAGTTAATGGTTTTCCAATAACACGCTGAGCTGCCAGTAGACCTGCCAGAGCCACTGAGGCAGTTCCTACACACAGCAGAAACAACCTGTAAGCAGCTGCAGTATGATGTAAATAATAGTGAGGTTATGACACATAACAGCAGGACTGACACTCACCCTGGATGTCATCGTTGAAGGTGCAGTACTTCTCACGATATTTCTTTAGGAAGCGGAAGGCGTTGTGATTCCCAAAGTCTTCAAACTGGATGAGTGTGTCCTGTCCATATTTATCCACCACAGCCTCCATGAACTCATCGATGAGGTCATCATAGCGCTGAGAGCGGTCGCGGCGCTGGTACAGACCCATGTAGAACGGATCCCTCAGTAACTTCTGCACAACAGACAAATCAACTCAGCTCCTTGACTAAAAACACATCTGCCTCTCTATCACCATCTCTGAAACATGAAATGGCACGTTGCTTGCAGTTGTTTTCTTAGAGTGAATGATGGTGAAAGTTTAAATAACTTTTGTAAGAACAAGCTACCAACACTTTAGTCCTCCAGCACCCCCACACACCACACAGTAGCTGAATGTGGTAAGAGGTTATTTAGTCCAGGAAAAATGTGTTAACCCGCAGCAGTCTGAGTGAGTCCTGTAACAACTAACCTCGTTGTCTGTGCCCACATCAATGCAGACCGGCAGGCAGCTCTCGGGCCGGATTCCAGCACAGGCGGTGTACAGACACAGCTTTCCTACAGGAATCCCCATCCCATACACTCCCAGGTCCCCCAGACCCAAGATACGCTCTCCGTCCGTCACCACCACAGCCTGTGAACACACACAACACGCTTGAAATCTTCACTGCCTACATACACAGCAACTGTTCAGAACCCGTCTGACCTCAGAACTTAAACCCAGTGGGCTGCTGACACACCTTGACTGTTGTTTCTGGCCAGTTATCCAATATGGATCGAATGTGTCCTTGATCCTTGATGGAGATAAACAGACCTCTGTGGGGAATACCAACACAGTCGCTTCACAATCACACACACAAAACTGATGACATCTTTATATACACACACACATATATATATATATATTTGCTCTGTGACAGAGGTTCTGAGTTCGATGCTTCTCTCACTTGGGCCGGCGGAAGATGTGTCCGTACTGGGTGCAGGCCAGGCCGACGGTGGGAGTGTAGACTATGGGCATGAGAGCCTCAATGTCCTCCATCAGCACACGGTAGAAGAGACGCTCGTTCCTCTCCTGGATGCCCATCAGGTAGATGTATCTGCTCAGACCAACAGTCACTCACGTTACTACAAACCTGCATGACCTGAGGAACACTGCAACAACCTCCCCTGTACACAATACCACTGTGTACAGTGGTGTATATCATTATACAATGCATGTCATTTCTGGTCATGTGACATAATATCACCTCACGGTTTTTATATGAAACTGAAGTGTGTACAAACTTTTGCAGAGGGTCGGACATCTTCTTCAGGTTCTTCTGGAAACGCAGGGCCTGCGTGTCCTGAGTCTCAATCTTTGGTGGCAACAAACCATGAATCCCCAGCATCTGCCGTTCCTTCAGGGTGAAGGCCATGCCCTGAGAACACACACATTTACACACATGATGCCCTGAGAACACACACATTTACACACATGATGCCCTGAGAACACACACATTTACACACATGATGCCCTGAGAACACACACATTTACACACGATGTATTGTCATGCAAGGTAGGGAAAAGGTCTTTGTGTGTGTGTGTGTAACACAAGCTAGGGTGTCTAAAAGCAGATCAAAGTGGAACAACAACCAATAAGAATCATTGAGGAGAAAACACCCAAAATACAGTTTTACATTCACTGCACATTCCATTCGTGTGTATGTGTGTATACGTGTGTGTACATGTGTACAGCAGGTCTGGGGCAGATGTTTGTAAGGATGTTTGTGAGAACATGTGGCTCCTCTGCTGAGTCATTCCTCTAATGTGTTCCAGACTCAAACCCTCGGAGGCTCCGGGTGAAAGAGACTCAACAGGAAGTGGGTGGCAGGACAATGAAACACTTTTAGGTCACAAAGTGAACAGATTCTGACCCTCCTGATTCTCAACCACCTTTCCCAAGTCACCGATTTCTTCTCTTTAGCATTGAAGAACATGTTTAATAAAATACTGTTATATGAAGTTTTCATGCTGCTACACTGACATCACATTGTTGTTTCTCAGACAAATCCTGTGATGATTTAAAAACATCTGGATTTAATTAGGTTAGGAAAAATGTCAGATGATCTCCAGAATAACATCCCAGCAGAGTGAAAGATTTAAAAGCAAGAGGGATGTTTGAGAAAAACTGAGCAGGTTAAAAGAATGGAAAAGACAGTTTTATATTTGGAGTAAACGTAAATGGAGTTCAGCTTTAAAGAGCTGTTCTGCTGATCACTACTTTTGTTAATATACTTTTGTTAAATGGTTCTTCCTAATGGTTAGTTTGGGGAAGGTATAAACTCTTAAAATACAATGAGAAACATTTTGGATATTAGGTTCCATAAAGAAACATTAACATCCTTTAACATCCACAGAACATGTCTGTTGCACAGACAGTGTGCAAGGTGTTTTGTAGTACCAAAAGGTTCTTCAGACTATAAAAGGGTAAAAAAAGTTCCTTTTGGGAAAATTTGACTGAATGGTTCTTTGTTTCTTTAATGGCTTTGCTGTAAAAAACTTTTAAGAACTGTTATTATTAGGAGTGTAACAGCTTAAAGTTTTACAGAAGCTGCTCCAACACTGTTATGCATGATAGAGAAAAGACAGAAAAAAAAGGCTGAGCTTTGTAACCTTGTTGGTGTGTGGGTTCAGCATGAGAGGTTTCCCTTTCTCCTTAGTGTGAACCCATCGACAGACACTTACACACGGACTCACACTCCTGCTCAGTCTGGACAGCATGACAACACAAACCTGCAACACAAATACACACTCTTAATAGTGCAGCACAAGACCCACACATTCAGTCAGATCAGATGTGTCTGAGCTCAACCTGTTATCAGCCAATCAAATTCTGTCAATTCTCTCACCTCAGCCCTGTGAAGAACGAATCATGCCCTGATAAACATTCACCACAGCACTGTAACCTACACCACAGCACTGAACCACAGCACTGTAACCTACGCCACAGCACTGAACCACAGCACTGTAACCTACGCCACAGCACTGAACCACAGCACTGTAACCTACGCCACAGCACTGTAACCTACGCCACAGCACTGAACCACAGCACTGTAACCTACGCCACAGCACTGAACCACAGCACTGTAACCTACGCCACAGCACTGAACCAC
>JBAJNP010011929.1:0-14074 GCA_036877545.1 Yasuhikotakia modesta | reverse complement strand
GAGTTCTCTGGTACCCCCCTCCTAAAGGGACCAGGGCACAATCTACTCGGGGTATGGCGGCCTCCAAGGCCTTCTATGCAGGTGTCCCAATTCAGGACATCTGTGATGCTGCGGGATGGTCCACTCCCTTAACTTTCATTGGGCATTATGGCCTTGATACTCAAGCCACTCCTGGCTCTTCGGTCCTCTTGCCCTAACTTGTACAGAGGGCAGGGGGGAAGGCGCTTCAGTATGGATAGTGGGCATCTCGTTCCCATAGCGTTTCGACGCAGCTCGAGTTCCTGAACGGGAACGTCTCAGGTTACGTATGTAACCCTGGTTCCCTGAAGGAACCAGCCATACCTCAGTTCCACCTGCCTGCATTCACCTCATTCACATCCTAAGCTAACCCGAACAGTGTTTTGCATGTGCGTTTTATAGTCTCTTGGTCATGCCGTCACCCCGCCTGTGACGTCACGCCCCCCCCAATTTGTGATTAGACACCTGTATCAGAGTGCATAAAAGCTGATGGCRTTCCCATAGCGTTTCGATGCAGCGTCTCGTTCCCTTCAGGGAACCAGGGTTACATACGTAACCTAAGACGCTGTTGCTTCTTGTTGCTATTGTGAATAAGATTTTTATATTAAGTTTTAGGACTATTGTGTTCACAAAGTTGTTATGGGTTTTACAGGGTTTTGTAGTGCAAGATGTGATTTGTTCTTAGGAAGCCAAAAGACCTCAAGGGAACAGTAATAGGTTGGGAAAAGTATCATCAACAGTTAGGTATGAACGGACCATTTAACTATGAGGTGACCATCAACTATGTACATAGGTTTCACAACAAAACTGTAGTTATGTTGGCTTATAAAGAAACAATAAAACAGCAAGTGTGCATGATGAGAGCAATCCAACTTGGCAGGAGTCAGTTGCCCTGAAGCCTGACAGAAGCACAGATGTGTGAAGTGCTGTCACATTGTGAGGAAGTCTGTGAGAGTCTGAGTGGAGGAGTCAAGGAGAGGCAGAACATGTTGTACGTAATGACCTACCACTCGCTGGATCTGATGGAGCTTAACAGTTGAAGACATGGAGCAGCAGATGATGTTTATTATAATAGAAATAGCAGTTCTTCCTTGGTTGTTGATGAGGAATTCTTTCCAAAAATGTTCTGATAACTTTTCATAGTTATCTTGATTGTGGAAAACATATTTTCACATTCATTTTTCTAGAGGAAATGTTAACCGTTTGGCAATAATTAAGAGCCATAATCCAAAAGCTTTGGGATTAACCAGCACATTGAGTTGAATTATATTGACAGTATTTTCATCAATAGGGTATGAAAACATTGACTATGGTCATTGGTTATGTGCATGAAACAGTATATAAAATTATACTAACTTATACACATGCTCATACACAAGAGGATCCATATACAGCATACGTAACACAAACGTATACAGAAGTACAGAACAGCGCAGAAGTACATAATTCTGTTGGATTTAACTTCCCATAAAGCCATTTGGGTTGGATTATTTCTGAGAAATGTGTTTAGTTCTGAGAAATGTGTCTTTTTTTTACAAAAAAAGTCATAATGCTTTAGAGGCATGAGAAACTGTGGTAGGGAAGGTGCAGCTTATGTGAGTTACCCAGAAAAAACGTAATTGTGTTTTTTTTCAGTAATCCTTTGCAAGTCAGTATTGCCTTTTTATTTCCTTCCCTACACTCCCTTGCCTTACATTGATGCGCGCACACACACACAGACTGCTACAATAATACACAAATTATACACAAAATTAAACTATCATTAGTAGTGAAATTTAAAAACTATTTAACACAGATGTCAGGTGGCAATAAGCTACTGCACTGTTGACTAGCTCATAGTATAGAACTATTAGATTTATTGGATTCCATTGAAATGAGACTGCTGACACAATAATGTCAGCTGTAGGTGAGAAAATCATAAATATTAATGGTAAATTATTCCTTTAAAATGATGCACATTTAGTGTAGTGTGCTTTTCAACCCACAAAGTTGTAGTTTGAAAGTAAAGTCTGTCTTTAGACTTTAGGTCCAATGAAATTAAACAGCTAAATTTACCACCGGATGTTGTGCAATAGTGGCAATAGGCTTCATCTTCCTGCCATCAGGAGATTGAGGCAGAGTTTTTCTTTAAACCTGATTAATGCAGCAAGCCACACAAACACTTTAACACACACACACATCTTGGTTTGCTTTTGGGTGAGGCTGGAAAAGAGCATTTACTCCTGAAGCACTGTATTGATCCAGCAGCTATCAGCTTTTTGCTGGCTTACATCACAACACCTCAGAGCTTTTAACTGTGCTTCAGTTACTAAGCAAGTATCGAAAGATATGTCCCCTTGCAAAAGTTCCATCAACCTTCCAAGAACCTGTTTCACTCACAAGATCCCAATATTGTGTTCCCGTGTGCCATATAGCCTTTGTCCAGAAATGTTGATGCAGGTGGAAAAGAGTTGAGAAGTCACCCAGAACTTTAGGGGACCAAAGCAGCAACTAAATGCCGCCTTAGTGTATGTAATCTAAGCGCCTTAGTGTATGTAATCAAAAGGTATGGCTCTCCACCAGAGCAGTACAGCTCAAGATACCATCCTCTCTTGGTCAGGACCCTATTTTTGTATCCAGGGTCAAACCTGTGTTTAGGTTTGAATGCCAACATCTAATCCCCTGCCCCCTTGCTGTTGTGGATGGCTTTTAATACATATTCTGTCAGGAAGCTGCTGGATGTTTGTTGCTGTGGCATGGATTTGCTGTACCTGGTTAACTGAAAGGGTTTACAGACCAGAAGGGAGGAGTTGGGTTCTGGCCCAGGATTGGTTCATTACTCATAATAAAGTCAGGCAATTGGATGGCAATGGTTAAAAATAAAACCTTATTATGGTTGATGAAAAGTAATTTCACAGGTGTAGCAACTTAAAAAAGACAATATATTAATTACATATATTTACAATGCGTATTAATAAAGTTATTAAGTCCCAATAAGACCAGAAATGCTTATTAAGAAAATGTTTGGTCTTATATTGACTTCAAGGACAGTCATTGCAGGCTTTAATGCTAATCAAGGAGATACAAATGAATATTCAAGTATTAAGTGTAAAATAATTGTAAATAAGAAATAAGTTGTTAAATCTGTTATGACCAGAAATAAATGGGTGTAATTAAGACCACTCATCTCTACAGAAAGAACACAGCAGGCCTGGCTCACAGCTGCCACACTGAGCGGCAGTCTTGCTTGAACTGAGCATGGAAAGTGTCTTGATAAGTCCTGGGAGGGTCTCACTAGGAATATAATAGCAATGAGCAGACTGACAAACAAATACATTCTAGGGCATCAAGTGTAGCTAAGTCGGCTAGAATAAGATGTTCTTCACAAATATCTGTCAGATGCCAAATGCTCTGACTAACAAACAAAACACTGAGAACACAGAAAGCACGTAATTGAGTTCTAATATTCAGGTTATATTAAAGCTAAATTTAATAACGAAGTGATAATGTAGATTTAAAGCAATCTTTGTAAGTAATCTTGCATATTACCTAGGGAGGCAACAAGCAATGCTTTGTTCATATCACATGGATCAAAGTTTAACTTGATAGAACAATAAGCTCCCACAGGTAAATGTCAACTCCACCATACACTTACATCTCCAATTAAGTCTACATAACTGATTTATGAAAACATTGTTCTATGACCTCCAATGATATTGTTATAAGGACCACCCATTGGCCCAATGGGTTTTAATTGACTCTGTGGTTAGTTAGGAATTGGTTATATATAAATTCTAATCCTAGGTATTATTTCATTACTGACAGTTATTCTTTCATTATCTTATTTCTTATCTAATAGAACCTTCTAAGGCATAAGATGAAGTAATTGGAACTGTTCCAAAAGGGCTAGTGGAAAGTACACTGTCCCAGTTCATTAAAAGTATGGGAATCAGTGATGTGACACCACCAACAAAAGCAAATGGCAGTGAGAGACATTATTTACTCACATAGCAGGTTTAATAGTAGCACATTTATCTTTCCGTGGCATTTGCAACGTATCTTCATGGTTTATGACAAGAATCTATAGGGGGTCAATATCTCAGACACCTCCACCAGCTGTGTGCTGCATTAATATAACTAAAGCACGAGTGAAGATGGATGAGTGCAGCTGGGCTGGGGTGAGTAGGAAAAGCGGACTGATCACCAGGCTGATCTGGTGATGCCCCATCAGCACTTGTTGAGAAGACTTGAGTGAATGGCATTTAGAAACATTTGGTATTTAGGCTGAACACAGATCCTTTGGTTGATGGGATTTGATTTCTGAATTTTTATGATTTTATTATTTTCACCGATAAAAGAGCAACCAAAATTAAAAAAATTAAAAAGCTAATATTTTAAATGGTACTTGTTGTTATAGTACACGTGTTTGCAAATAGCTCCTTGTTTACAAATGAGTTTATTCAGTTTGTCCGTTTGTTTAGATATCTGTTTATTTATCAGAAATCTGAAGATATCAGATATCCATCTTCATCTGTTTAGGCCTGCATTGTCCAACTTGTAAATGAATCATTCTTTTTAGTCAGATCCTTTCAATTTTAACAAGAAAATTTGTCCATTCATTTAAACCAACTTATAATATGCTACAGTTTTCAAGTACAAGTAATTATGTCCTAAATAACCTTCAAACTTAAAGTTAACTTAAGGCTTCTGAAACTTTAAGCTGTTTGTTATCTGGAGGATTACAATCACTGTTAAGCTGTGACACACATCTACAACTGCAGATATATTAAACAACTTTAAAGGCTCTACAAAAATAGTCACATTACACAATATTTTGTAGAATATTTGTAAAGACCTCTTCACACTATATGCTTATGCTAAACTTAAGGCAATGTAAATATTGTTTTGTACAAATTGCACAGTTCTTTTAAAAATACAGCCCTTAAAGTAAACACAGTCGTTCTTAACTTGCTAGGTTGGACCCGGGTGCTGGAAACAGTTCTTAGAGGATTTGGTCCATACTGACATGATCACATCACACAGTTGCTGCAGATTTGTGAAATCTTTCATTCCACAGCAGGTTATAATGAGAGGTTGTTTCTGTTACTGCTGTCACACAATCTTTTAATTATTATTATTTACAAGGTTGTTAAAATTAAACCCAGACATGCAGTACATATGCTGATGTACAGTAACAGGGTGAGCAGTCATGTCTTAGATCAGCTCCGAACATCTCACACACACTCCTGAAACACAATCATCACTTAAGAGCTTTTCACTCAAGTGCAGCTGTCAGGGGTTCTTCAGACAGACGTCTGGGGAAATGTGACAAGATGGCCTGTAGGAAAGTATCTACATAGTACACAGAGACAGCACAGCCTCTGTTTATCTGCTTATTATACGTTTAATACGTATTATACATTTTGTAGAAATGTTAGTAAAAAAATAAAAAAGTAATAGCTAATTCTTCTACAACTCATTGTCATTGTCAAATAAATAAAATACAGTATATTTCCAATACTGTAATTAATCCAATACAGTATTAATACAGTGAGGTCCATATACATTTGGACACAGGCACAATATTTGTTGTGCCTGTGTCCTATTGGATTACCAAAATATATTCAAGTTACAGTTGTAATATGAATGTGGGATGAATGTAATCACTTTAATATGAAGCCTCCCCTTTTTCAGTGGGCATGACTGAAAAGCTGTTTCATGGACAGCTGGGGGATGTCCTGTTATCAGTGACAGTGTAAAATCCTTTACAATCAGAGATAGCAACAACATGCTAGTGCAAAAATGAACAATTTGGTGAATTCTGATAAAAAAAACACTGTTGAACTGGATGTCCACAAGACAGCTGTGGTGATGATTATCGTAAGACCCTCTCCATAGTAAAGTGGTCAAGAAAAACCCTCTCACAGCATCCAGCCAGGTGAGGAACACTCGTGTCAGTGTCAGAATGGTGTCTGGTGCCCCTGCAGCATAACCAAAGTGACCCATGATCTGTTTCTCACCAGGATGGTTTAAATTCATGACATTCTCCAACACTACTTTGGCAGATCCTGTTAATTCCATTTGAGCAAGAAAAGTGGCCACCAGCTGCTTTAGCTGTTTTTCACAGTCAGGGCCTATTTTTCAATTTACTTACCATGACTGACTCATAGATCAAAGGTCCCTTTAATACCAAGTGGTACAAATGTATTCCATCATTGCCACATAATAAAAGAAAAGGTAACACTCATTTGTTGGTCCTGTAGGGTCCCTGTGTAGAGACAGACAGGTTTGATCAATATTGATAAGAGAATGTAAGTGATGTTTGGCTCTTACAAAGGGAAAAAAGTAATGCTGGGGGGGGGGGGGGGGTGTTGGTTAGGGTACACCGATGATGTCAACAGAGCCCAAACCTCATCACCTGATTCACATAAGCCAAACTGCATATTCACTATAAGCTTTCACACTGCAAGTGTCTGTTCTGTGTAATAGTCTTTGTAATAGCTTTTCTTTTCCATTCAGGCCTTGTACAGAAAATAATGCTTTAGAGTCTAAGTAATTATGGCCATTCACTGGATAGTGATATGTGCTCAGAAACTGCTATCAGTTGTTGAATACTTTCCTCACAGGACAGGAGGGATTTCATAAAATGAAACTTGTTGTCTGCAGCAACAGCGCAAGCTTCTTCATCCCACACTTGCTTCTTTCTTAAAGAAACTTAATATAAACATGATTTAACCATGATTCATGTCTGGTCACATTCATTACTGTAGCCTTGAAAATACAGGAATGAGAAATGTAACCCTTAATGGGTATTGCTTTGTAGGCCAGAGCAATAGTATCTGTGGTCTGTTTTTGACCGCATTACCTCAGTTGCAGCCACCAAAACAAACTAAGAGCTGAGAGGTCTTATGTCACAATGGGCTTCAGGATATAGTCCAGGGCAACTAAAAAATTAGAAAAGCAGCTCCACATGCTGCACAACATTTCAAACAGGCAAAAAGAGAAAAAAAAACTGGCAAACAGAGAAATTAAAAAAGAAACTGGCAGCATAGAACAGCAGACACAATTCTAAACAAACTAATCAGGGGAACCAAAACACAAAGGAGAAAAATCATGTGGAGCAAAATACAAATAGACAAGAACAAAACTATAATACAAAATGGTGGCCAGAAAAGGGTCTGTAAAGCAAATCTTTTACACCAAATGCAGACAAAAATCTTAATATCAGCAATGCATCTTTGCTAATTTTGGACACAACTGCGCAATTAACTTTTGTATTATGTTTAATTATTGCTATGTGGCCCTGACTTACACAAACTTCCATATAGACGCCTAATGGGTTTGATCAAGTGCAGCCACTCTCACCATAAATCATTTCAGACACCCCGACTGTCATTTGCATAATTAAATTGAAATGGATTAAGGTTGCATAATTAAAAATCTGACATGGATCAGTGTTGTGAAATAGTGTGAATCAGTGTGCCGGAGAAAAACAGACGCAGTTCATCAGTGACAATCCTTCGAAAACACAGCCTGTGTAATTGGCTTCATTTTCAAATCCTCTGTTAGGTAATAAGGCTGAATATTCTCTGCCTTACACTCCTGACTGCAGCTTTGTAGTTGACATGAGCATAACAGAGTGTTTTTGTCCAGTAAGGCTTATTGTGTGGGTGCAAAGACTATCATTGTTTTCAACACAGATTTTATGACTGCTATATTCCATATATTGAGATTTTTGCTTGAGAATTTATTGCGTACCTACAAAATAAGAAAAACATGGGGTGATTTTTTTAAAATAATTGTCCTAACTTTTTTTTAATAATTATCTGTTGGTTTGCTTTTAAAAATACTGTTTGTTGGTGTGGAGGAGTGGAAATGCTCAGGTTTGGTAATGTAAAGTTTACTAGTTTAGCCCTTGCAAGTGTCATACATGGGTTTCTTAGGGTCTATAATGAATGGAGAGATGCATATCATTCCCATTGGCAGATTTTAATGTATGTAGTGAGGTCATGTGACTTGCATATCATTTGTTTTGCAGGTGGCCCCTCCCGGTGGTCATCTCCACCTTGCGATTGCTGCTGTAAGGGTCACAAAGTTGAGGGTGAAAGTGGAACCTCCTTCAATGAGCTCTCCACCTCCAGCTCTGAGAGCCATTCCGGGGCCAGCTCTCCACGAGGTACTGTCATCCGTGGTCCGGTCAGCCGGCAGAAGCATGTCCAGACGCTGGACCGGCCTCCAAAGAAAGGCCCCGTTCAGCATCTTCTGCAGCAGCAGCAGTCTGAGCAGCGTCGCAGGAGTGACCTTCTGCGGACGCTCACTGTAAGCTCCCGGGACACCAGCACCTGCAAAAAACGGCCAGCAAAAGAAAAGTTGACTGTGGAGGAGGAGCTAGAGAAGTGCATCCAGGACTTCCGAAAGATCAAAATTCCTGAGCACTTCCCTGAACGCAAGTACATGTGGCAGACTGATCTCCTGCGCAAATACCGTCTTTGAGGAACGTATGTGTGGAGAGAACTTCTTAACAGTTAACAAAACTAAAGCTGGAGCTACTATAATGTTCCTGTTTTGTACAGCTTTATCCACCACTGCTACCATCATACTGCTACTGCCTATGACTATACATTGCTTTTAATCTTGGTTGATGACCAGCTTTAACGGTTTGTTTCCTGCTGAAAAACTAGCTTAATCCTGCGTGAACTGCTTCTCTCTGGTCTATACTGTTTGGTAGCCCTGCTGGTTAAACTAGTTAAGAAGCCTTGTGGGAGCAAATGCCAGCATTTCATGATACCAATGTCCAAAATACAACAGCTGGTGAGCAGCTTTGCCTGGTCTGTTCAGCAGGGTCAACTGCTTGAACACTTGCTGATCATTTACTTGTAAACTCTTGTAATCAAGTTCTAGAAAGGCACAAGTGTTTTTAAGGAACATGGCTCTCTTTGCCCCCCTTGTCGAGCTGAAGCAGACAAGCTCCAATTTGTGTGCGATGTTTTTACAAGTGAACCTTTGAGTTGTTAATGAACTTTTGCTTTTTAGTGACAGAGAGATAGAGATGGCCTAGAGGCTGAAAGATGAATGTGCATTCGCCTCATAAATAACGCATACACTCCAAATTGTGCCCTTTCTAAGAATAGTCACTGCCCTGCTGGATGGGAGAGAGGATTTCTGTTTCAACACTCTGAGAAGTACAGGAGACCATGAAGCCAAATCCGTTTTTCATTTTTTGGATTTCACATTCTCCAATTAAGCTACAATCAGTGTGCAGAGCTCTTCAGATTGCTTCAGAAATGGCCACAGCGTTAAAAGGGTTATGGATTTAGAAGATTTAGTACTATCACATTAAGCCTTTGAAACTTGCTTCCTGAAACATATTGATTAAAACATTGTAGAGTGTGTAATGACTCGTGGGAAGAGGACAAAGGTTAAACATGGAATGTTTGGGAAAAAGCATTTAACAGGAAATTATTACAATACATTCCAGAAACCCTCACACACTGAGTTGCACAAACACACAGCTCACAGAAGATGTAAGCGAATGGCTTCTGCTGACAGAACAGCAGACTTATTTTGCCTGATGATGTAGCCGATGATAATTCAGATACTTATACTTATATGTTATATGTATTGCTTAATCATGTATTCATGTTGTAAAAAAGACATGTTGGGGCATTTTTAAATATGCCAATAACAAACGGCTTAGATTTTTTTGGTTTTATGTATTTTTGTTTAAATATACTATATGTTTTAAGGGAAAAAATTAAAAACCAATACAAGCATTATAAATCGCTGCTACTGAAATATGTTTATTAAACTTATGGAGTAAAAGCATACTCAGATATTGTAAAAACGCTGATGCTAAATTTTAATTACAACTAATAATGTTAAAAGTGATTCCTACTTTGCCTCCAGTAAAGTTCTTAAGTTGCCTCCAGTGAACAGAATATCAACTTAGTTCAAAAATGTGGCTAGACATTCAAAGTACATTCATGCAGACTTATTATTATTGTAGTATTTTAAAATGGTGCCACCTTCTGCCTGTCATTGGTTGAGCAAACAGATAGTTCTACCCCAAATTCACATTTGAACAGAGTTGCTACCTAATAATAAACAACCTAATAATGGATTTTTTGTAGTAGTATTTGTAGTAGTATTTGTTCTGCATTTTAAACAAGAACAGGACAAAATATTTATACATTAATAAATTACATGCTTTTACCTTTATTACAATAATTTATATTTAATTTAGAAAATACACAGATTGCTTGTGTAAAATCACAGTAGAGTTGCAGTGACAACAACTAGCACATATCTTAAATATTTATCTAGTCTCAGATAACAGCATAAACATGCAAATGTAAAAAGAAGATATCGCAAGGTACAGGTTGGAAGTATTTCTCTAAATGTTCACTGGTGATAAATTTGAAATAGTTTGATAAAATGAAAGGTAAGGTACAGCCAGAGGTTAATGATGGCCATTTTCTCATACCACTGGCATTTTATAACTGATCCTGTAAAATTAAGCCTATAATATAGAATAATAAAAGACTATAAACTGATAAATATTCAGTGAGTGCAAATCAAAATCATCCAGCCTCCAGTCTCTCATTCAGCCATGATGACATCTGCTTACTGAAAATGATATTACAAGACACAGAAAGAGAATAAGATACACTACAGTATGTGATTTATCTTCTGTAATTATTTGTTATTCAAGGACACAGTTAAGTCATTATTTAACTGCACAGTTCCTGCACATAACCAAACACTGACATAATTATAGCATTATGAATCACTTGTAAATAAGATAAAATGCCTTTTATAATGCCTTTTTATAATCTGCAGTTACAGAAAGTGTTAGAAAACCTCACCGTAGAAGCTGAAGTCAAGCTGTTTAATGTCACACATGAGCACAACTCACCTAACGCACACATTCTTTACCATATAGAGTTGCAGCAGGTAGTTTCAGGACATTCTGGTAGCATTAGTGCTGTTGCTCGGGCAATTTCCTCTTATGTTTTATAAGCCTAAAGCTTTGATTTGCTTTTAAAAGTATCAAAGGCTTTTTTGGTGATCAAAGCCACTTTTTTAAAAGCCAAGTGATCAGCGTAATATCATCTGTTCACACGGATTCACTGGCATTCTGCAGGTGTCATGGTTCAGATCTCACACATACATGTGTCTCTTAATATCTCCTACAATATTCTTTGTTATTTAATGTTCTGTCAGAAAATAATAGGGAAATGGGCAAATTTCTTCTTAAACTTCCCTCTAGTAAGAGAAATATCAGCAGACCCATATTTTATTTATAAATATTTCAAGTATTTTGTTGAGACACAGTGTTATTCTTTTGTGATTATGTATTAAAAATATCAATGTTCAAAGATTATTTTTAAGATCATTCATTCATATCCTTTTCACCACACTACCAGTCATGAGTAATTTAGTAAATAAATAGTGAGCATTCTCATTTGTTATTTTCCACTGTTGAGATTGTTAGAATTATAATCATTTGTGTCCAACAAAAGCACATTTTGGTCTAGGATGAGATACCAGGGACAGAAACTAAACAGCCTCAGTGGAAAAATGCCCAGAGGTCTAAAATACAGAAATAATGTATTTATTTAATGATTCTTAGTTGTAGGCCTTTGACGGAAACAGAACACACATTGTGTCCTGCAATCCTGAGAGCAAAACTTCAGTTCACATGCTTTAAATATACTGACAATGACTTTAGATCCCCAGACATTACATTCAAAAAGTGTGAAAAGTGAGTATGTATTCTATTGAGAGTGTAAATGTTAAATATATTATGAAGAAAATATTAATTAAAATACACTGTAAATATTGTTCAAATTTAAATTAAATGAAATATTTATTATTATACTCAGAGAAAGTGTGGTGTATGTAAAGATCTTATTTAATGTCAGTTTTCTCTTTCTCATGGTGTGTTTGACTTACTTTTCACAAGTACTCACAGTATGAATGAAGCTGGATTTGGGCGTCAGATTTGAATGTCAGATAATCTGTGTCTATTATTATAAATAATGAAAATTGTGCTTAAAATACAGAATCTGTTGGCTTTTTGTCTTATTGTTTGATTTGTTTATGAAAATTCAGTGATTTAAGCACACTTAAGTGATTTAAGTTGTTGATATATGTACAATTTTATATCAAGTCAGGTTATAGTTTAAAAGCCAGATTCCAAATCAGAAAAGAAAGTAAAGCTGATGATATTTTACATTTTAAGCAAAGCAGCAGAGCATATAGGGCAGTAAGGGGTATGTAAGAGTAGTTTGGGAAGCACAGAGTCTATTGGCACTTTCTCAGACGTCACATGCTTGTTTGTGGGTCTCATTCCAGGCAGTCCTTTTTAAAACGTTACCTGGTGTTCAGAATCAACGGCGACGCCCCCTACTGTTCTGTATTTAAATTTACATGAGATCAAACACAAAGCAGACAGAACCATACATGTGAAAACAAAAATAATAAAAGAATTACATTAAAATGCTAATTAAATGGTTGAAAATCACAACAAACAGGATATTGTTTTGTGTCATTTTGATTGTAAAGATCCAGATGACCGCATGCCCGAATATATTACAAAGTTCTGGTTTCAAACTTTTGTGACTATGTTAAAACAATACACAAATACAAAACAAGAATCACAAATACAGGGAATAATGTGAAGCACAAAGTATGGGCTGTGTTTGTTTAATCACAACAGTAAATTGTTATGAAAGATAATGCAACTCCATCTGAGATGTTTTGGATACAAACATAGAACATTTTGAAAAGCACAAATACATAAAAATAAAGTTCTATATAAAAACTTCGGTGTTGGAATATTGACTGAATCATATATGAATTATTTCATTTCAAACATTTGGTTTTATTAAGTTTTATGGATGGAAGTTTCCAGAAGTTTCTTGTTCCTTGAGATCAGAAAGTGAGGGTTACACACAGCAAGGCGTGTCACGTATCGTAACTTTCCCTAATTATAAACAGCAGTTGCTGTTTGTCAGGTCCACATTTAACCTTGTTGTAATAATCCTTGCAGGATGTTGTATCTGCAGAAATCATCCTGGTTGAGCTTGTAAGTTTTTTGTATGAGGCTTCATCAGTAACTGTCTGCACATTTGGAGAGAGATGACAGCAGCTGTGCATTGTTCTCAACCACCCTAAACAACAACATTCAATGTCTTCTGTCCACCTTAAACTCTAATGCAAGAAAAGATCATGAGGTCTCTCACACTGACCACCTAAAATGGTTTATAAAATACAAAATACATAATCAGAAAAGGTTTAAATAAAGGTCTAAATAAAAACATTTAATAACACTTTGCCAAATTGTATCATTGTTACATGTTACCTGTACAGTAATAACAGGACATAATGCACAATTTCATTTCATAGTTCAAATAACTTTAAACTTAAGACTAATACTAATCAATATATTAACTATATAGTAAGTGCATATAATTAATATTACTCAGTACTTCAATGTATATTTACCCTGTAACAAGGACATCTTAAAATACAGTTAAAAAATAATAAAAAATACAGGAAAAATAATGTCAGTGTAGAGAACAGTTTGTAAGTCCAGCCGTATTCTGAAGGCTTTAGGTTTTATCAGCACAAAAAAGCATCTGTGTATCACACATACAACCTATATATACCAACCACCCCTCATCCCTTAGAGGTGCTAAGAATGAAACATTTATTGTTTAAGAAGGAAAATCAAGGGACCACACCCTCAATGGTCCCTTGCATCTATATATCAAATAGATGTTGCTATTACAGGGCCGGTTGTTTCAGGCAAGATTGTTAAGGACAAAATTTAGCCTGAGAAGGCAAAGCAATCTGCCAGATCTCTCCAGAATAAGCTGCACCAGCTTCCCTTCATCTCACTTCTGGCAGAATTACACAGATAAGGAAGCAAAATTCAGCTATTTTTCAGAGTAATGGATAATAATGCATTAGATCAGATTATTGCTGGAACTCAGATCATAAACCAACACAGAGATAAAGGGAAAATGTGTCCCATACAGAAACCTGATATTACATATACTGTATATAAATG
>JBAJNP010011928.1:0-14075 GCA_036877545.1 Yasuhikotakia modesta | reverse complement strand
AAATGCTTAGAAAAAAATCAAAAAACATTTTGGATACCAACCAAGGCCTGAAGAAAAAAGGCGGTGTCCACTGTCACCAAAATGCCCAATTTATGCACATTATATGTAGCCATAATGCATTCAAGCTGTTATTTATTAGTTTATATATTTATTTGTATAATGACAGAACATTCTGTGATTGCCACTGCTGAAATGACAAAATAAGACCATTAAATATTATCCAATCTTTAAAAAAATCTGGATATTCAATGTTGGAGCAGCAGCATAGATCAGTTTTAAAATGAAAGTTCCCCAACCTCAGGAGGCTGTTTCTTCAAATACATCTCAAGGTTGGGTGTCGGAGTCGAGATAGATGATGTGTATAATGGAATCCAGCTTCTCATTTACTTCTTCCCTCTCTCTGCCTCTTTCTGTCTTTGTATCCGTGATCTGCGTTTTAGTAGCATGCTCTGGGCTACAGACAAATGCTGTGCTCACGCATCTATCACAGGTGATGGGGGAGCTATAGGGGTCGCTGGCTTATGCTCTCTGTAATTACAGACGGATACCCGCAAGATGAAATGATTTACAAGTGGAGAAGGAACTCCGTGCAGGCGGCGGATCAGAAGTCATGGAGACTTTATCAGTTCGACTTCATGGGCCTGAGGAACACCACAGATGTTATTAAGACAACAGCAGGTAATTTGTGTGGCTCTATTGAGAATCATTATGATTATGTATTAGCTGTTGATGAAGAGGATGGAGAGAAGGTTAAGGAATGAGAACGCACATGAAAATGTGACCTACAGCACAGCCCGGTTTGGTTATGCATAAATGTGGCTTCCATATTGACTGTGTACTGATTTCACACAGATTTGCCAAGCTGAATATAAGCCTTGATTTTAAGAGTAACAAGGTATTGAAATTTTTAGCATGGTGTAAAAAAACCTGTTAAAACAAAATGATTTGCAATTTGAGGAGAAGAGTCAAGAGAAATAGCACAGTGTATTTTTTAATCATTTCACACTGTCTCAGTCTGTGAACATTTACCATTGTTGGAATAATAAAATTTGACACTTCTGTATAAGTGTCAAGTGAAATTTATTTTATTTCAGCTCTCTAGCCAAAACAGTAATAATGACTGAAAAACGAAAGTTCACCATGTCAAAACCACATGAATTGGCAAAATGTTTCACACATTATTTAAACATTTGAATGCGACCAAATACACTTACAGCACTTACAGGGATGTTATTTAAAGGATCATCAGAAATGGCATTCAGTTGATAAATTGGCCCACATGATTATAAAGCTTTTAAAGAATTAATGCTGCTTCACATGCTTTTGCAATTAAGTCAGTATTTATTAGATTGTTTGGCTGGAATAAATGTATTTTTTGTACATTACATCAATACCCACCACTCACTATTAGCAGCAAAGATTATTCACTCACCTTACTTAACTGGTGGAGGGTGGTGCTTGCAACACCAAGGTCATGAATTCGATTATCAGAGAAAATGTACTGTAATGATAATACTGTATTCATGCCCTAAATGCATTTGAATAGGCATGCTGCAAATGTGTACGATTTTGCTACACATCACTAAGGTCTTTTCATATACTTAGAATATCTGAACATTTTCTCTTGAAAATGTCTTGAAAAGTCTTGAAAATCTAAAAATACCAATAGAAGAGAGAACTATTAGAAGTATAAATGTCACATTTAATTTGAGGAATTACAAATGTTGTTTTCAAATTTGTGCCTGGCGTAAAGCTGGTTACATTTGAGAACTGTTTAGACCTACCACAGTTACTGAGTTCCACATGTCTCATTTTTGTTGTTCTCCAGGTGATTATGTGGTGATGACTGTGTATTTTGACCTGAGCAGAAGAATGGGATACTTCACAATCCAGACGTATATTCCCTGCATCCTAACTGTGGTTCTTTCTTGGGTTTCCTTTTGGATAAAAAAAGACGCCACTCCTGCCAGAACAGCACTAGGTAGGGAGTTTTGGGAGTGACAACAATATTTAAATGTGGAATGAAACCACTTTCTAATTGTACTGTGTGAACAGAATACAGGAGTTAAATTGTGATAGTCAACTTCTAGAGCATGTTTTCGGAGCTGTGTTTCGTGATTCATTTCAGTCAGGTCATTTTTAACCTCTCTTTTATGATTTGTTTTTTTTTGGTAAAGTATTTAAGATGAAATAAACAGTACTTATTCTGACTGCATTTTTTATTATTTTATGTGTATTTGTTTCTTTAAAAAAAGAAAGAAAATAACTTTTTTACAAGCTACAGTGTTCTTCACACTTTTTGTTTGTTCACATTTATTCTCATTTCATTGTTTTTGTTGGCTTTACTCATTTCTTTATAGTTTCCTGGGTTGATTAAATCCATGTTCTGTCCTGGTAAGTGTCGCTTTTGTCAAGGTAAATGTTCCTTTTTTTTCATTTTTCATCAATATGTTGCATTTCTGTTTTATGTCAGAGGTCTTGTTTATATCATGAATGTATTATGTACTTTAAGTACAAAATATAGGGACTCACCCTTCATTTATTTTGCAGAACAGAACAATGTTGCATTTGTGATGTAATTTAAAGCAAATTGAGACAAATTTTTAATCATGCCTTTATTTTTAGCATGCCACTCTTAGGCCAACGTATTCAATTACCTCTGAGTGCACCAAGGATCAGTGTGGATGAGATATTGATCCCACTCCACAAGTATTCTCTAGTTAACAAGCAGGATCAGTGACAAAATAACCAGGATCACAGGTTAACGTGAATTGGTTAAACCTACACATCCTGCAACTAAACACTAAGTCATACCAGAGGAAGGGTCAGATCTGTCACTTTCACTGTCAGATCCCTGCATGATCTATGTTTGGAAGAAAAGAAATAAACTGGCAACATACTCTCAGAAGGAAAAGAGCGATAAATGCAATTAATCTCTCTGACAAAAGAAGTCATTATACCTTCAGAAAGAAAGAAAAGTAGCAGGAGAAGAAGTCGAGATTCGCTTTACAGGCGTCCAGTTGATCGATGGAGTTCGGAGAGAAAGACAGTGGAGATAAAACGTGAGAGAGAAAGAACTGATGCTCACAGCCATGGAAATGTCAGGTTAGAGAAGAAGTCAGAAGAACACCTAGAGGTCAAGTTTAGGGGCTAGTCAGTCTTTAAAGACCTCTTCAAACCGCTCGATAGCCAATTTAAAAAATATTGCCAATAGGCTGTATTTATGTCAGACACAAACAGCCTGTTTATCTGTGAACTATATGGAGCTAAATTCAATTTCGTTTCATTTTCTCAGAAAAATAATGTAAATTTGTAATTGAATTAAAGTGAATTTAGTCCACATTTAGCTACACTTGCATACTAGCATTCCAAGAAGATCCAAAATAGTTCAGTATTTTAAATGACTAAATTTACCATAATTATTTTTATTATTTTTATCAATGAAAGTAAATTAAGAGCCAGTATAAAAGCCACTTTTAACAGCAAGTTCCCAATGCTGCTGTGCTCCAATCAGATTTGAAGTTCCTGTCAGAGATTTGAACAAGGAAGTTGATCTGTAATGGGACCAAGTTTAGCCTGAGGAATTAGTGAGGTTGTGAGGAAGCATCTGGACCTTGATGAAGAATAATCAGAGGTTGAATCCTGAGCTTTAGAGGAGCCAGACTTGAAACTTTTGAAAGATGCATTTGATTTAGTTTTCTCCACCTCATGTGTCACTGTATCAAAGTCAGTGTAACAGGTAAATGAATCTAGCAACAGCAGAGAAAAAAGGAATGAAGTGCAAAATTTCTGTCTGAAATAGATGAAGCTTGCTTGTTTCCATAGAAACGCTTGCAAAACAGGGGCACAGTCATTGGTTTGCTGAAGCAACTCTAGATGTCCATGCAAGAGCGACGCTAAGATTGTCTGCATGCATCTAAGATTCTACATGTTTGTGTGGGTGGATTTTATTTACCTCACAGGTTTGTCTGTTGCTGTCAAATGCAACGAGTGACAACACCAACTGGACAGGTGTCAAAATTCAAGGATAGCTGTCAAAAAAAGCTTAAAGTGCATTACATTAAAACACAAATTATTTGCTATAGTATTAAAGGCACGTACACTTGACAAGCATCCACGCAACAGTTTATTTGGTTAAGAAATAGATTGTGTGATCTTCACTCCTATTGGTAGTGCTCATAGCTGCTCATTTGCATTTAACCTCAACTTTACTGAGTCATTGGCTATGCCCACATAGCGACGCCACAGGTCACTGATCCCTCCCAAAATCATGAATGCCACAGTGCCAAAAAGTTCATAATTTCCCTTCATATTTCTGTGAATGTGTGTGAATGTGTTTTCTAGATCAAGCATTCCTTAATCAGGTTTTGCAGTGTATAATTTGCTTGGAGACTAAGAAAGATGTTTTGTATACAACAGAGATATCAAACTACATTTTACGCATGCTAACAATATCATCATACACATTAAATGATTTAGCTAATATTTTTTAATTGGCTTGCATTTCCACTGTTGTCAGCATCTAATATCCTTGTTTGGTTATGCAGGAATAACAACAGTATTAACCATGACAACACTCAGCACAGTGGCAAGGACATCGTTACCCAGAGTTTCGTACGTCACAGCGATGGATCTATTTGTCACCGTCTGTTTCCTGTTTGTTTTTGCCGCTCTGATGGAGTATGCCACGCTCAATTATTACTCCTACAGCGCTAGAAGGCCAACATGCAACAAGACAAAAAGATCGGTGAGCATTATGTTCTTTATTGCACAAAACACAAATAATTAAAACATATTGGACCAGTTGCTCCCTTTGAGGGATTAGTGCAAAATCTGGCAACCCAGTGTGACAGACTGCACCAGTCAGAGGTCTATCAAAGATTTAATATTGCTAGTGTTACACAATAAAGCTACACAATAAATAAAGCTAGCTAGGCTACCAGCTATTTTATACATTTGACCTCAGTAAAAGTGGATAGCCAGCTAACAAGGAACGTTCTAAAAATGTTATCAAACATTTTATAAAACTTCTCTCAACATGTGAAAAACATTTTTTAAAATTATGAATACAACCACAGTGTAAACTGATAAAGGTAAATGTGTTTGATAGAGTTAAATGTAAACGTATGTATGCATGGTACTATATATACAGGAAATATGGTTTTATTAAGCTGGTGTTGTTGTTGTTAGTCTTTGTCTGTACTTGTAATATGATGCTAATTTATGGTTGAGCAAGCACCTCTTTGTTTTTACCATGTGTTTCTGTTGCAGCCGGTTAAATTTTCTCTCTCCGATAACTCATTTTGATTAGATCTTATCTCTGCTGAGAAGAAAAGATAATTACCTTAGCAATTTTACACCAAACAAATATTACCCTATAGGTGATCTCGCATAGATTATCTTTCATGGCTGTAATTACCCTGCTTTTCTTGTTATGTCTCAATAATGAGATGAGTAACTGTCAATAAAGAGAGGAAAGTGACAGCATACTGTTGAGGAGTTTTGCATTGTATTCAGAGGAAGGGCTGTAAGGATTTAGACAAGTAAGCTCAGATTTTGAGGGCATTTACCCGCCTATGTGAGATTGATGCTGCACTTGACCAGCCTGTTGGATGAAACACTGTTAGTTCAAGTGGGTGGGAATCTCCAAAAAGCCACCATGATCTTATGTTTTGATTGACAGCCCACTCTGAAGGATTTGTTTTGCTCACAACATAGATTTGATGAGTGCACTCTTCAACTCCAATTTTGTTGTTCACTTGGCTAAACTGTTGTTCTGCAGCAAGTGCAAAAGACATTTAAATGTAGGACTGTATGCATTTATTCAAAATGCATTTGAGGGATGCGTGTTGCAAATAAGAGCCCTTCAGATTGTAACAGGATGTTGTTTTTATCCAACAGAACTACTCTGTGCTGGATGTGGGTCCCCCTCCTACAGTGATTACTCTCAACAACTCTATGTACTGGCAGGAGTTTGATGATGCCTGTGTATACGAATGCTTGGATGGGAAAGACTGCCAGAGTTTCTTCTGCTGCTACGAAGAGTGCAAAGACGGAGCGTGGAGAAAGGGCCGTGTGCATATAGACATACTGGAACTCGATGCATACTCTCGTGTCTTTTTTCCCACCTCTTTCCTGTTGTTCAATATCGTCTACTGGGTAGGCTACCTGTATCTTTAGCATTCTTACATACTTCAAAACACAAAGACCTTAACTTTTGGTGTTGTCCGAGCAGAAACTATAAGCAGGCTGAACTGAGCCTTTCCAAGGTACGTTTAAAAGAGAGGACACAGGTCACCAGAACAGAGCTGTGGTCAGTCAAGAACTTCTCCAGTAGGTCATGAGGTTTTTGAACAATGAGACAATGCTACAACCGAAAGCTACAACAGATATAACTCTTAAAACCAGGCTGTTTCTACATTGTCAGGAAGTATATTGCCACAGGCTCTTTATCTGGTCGCATTTCTCTGGCAGAAATCTTTGCCTTTTGTTCTTCAGGTACCAGGAAAAAGTTTCACAGTGTTCCTCACACACTATCTCATCTTTTTATGGGTGAGAGAGCAACTGTTAGAAGTCAAGGTGCGAAAAATCCTTAGGCCAAGACAACGTGTGAAAAAATGCCTTGAGAAGCATGTGACCCTCTGACTATCGGTGTCTCACAATCCTGGTAGACCCCTAACGTGAATGGAATTCTGTCATCTAGCCATCAGTCAAAACCAGACGGCTTTCATGTAAGCAGAGCTTTCAGAGCCATCTATAGTGCCTTCCACCGGAGGAGAAGCCATCAGGCCCAGAAATCTAAGAAATGATGGCAGGAGGATCATCTGGTCTTGACTGACCGCTGATGGTTTTACTTTGAGGTTTATTCAGATCTTGGTTATGTAGTCACCCATTATTTTGGTGCATTCAGCATTTCAATATCCATTGTCACTGCATGTTAAATAAGATAGAATTAAGCTCTACCCTCAGCACAATAATCTAATGACAAGAGAATAGATCCTTTTTGGGAAAATTAATAAGTATGTAGATTGCAAATGTTTGCCTATATTTCTAGATTTTTATAACATAATTTTCCACAAAAGAGAGGTTAATCAAAGATTAAATTAATATATTGTATATTAAATTATTTTGTTTAATAATTTAATATATACATTATCATAGTATTTGTTTTGAACTGCTTAAATCTATTAGCATCAGATATAAATTGCATGCATAGGATAAATCATAAGTTCCCTATATTCTCACCCTTCAGTCAATCTAACATTATATTTTCTAACATAATTACTCTCCACCAGCCCAGACAGAAGATTGACACATTTCACAGTTTCATAAGCCCTCCAGCAGCTTTAATGGTTATTCTAACCTGAACTGGCATCAAACATTTTTCCCATCTTCTGAAATGGTGGTATGTTGGTAGCATCTATATTTGTGCATATTTGCAGGTTGGGTGGCACTGCATTATTAAAGGAATAGTTCACCCCAAAATGAAAATGATCTTTTACTCACCTTTATAGAGGCTAAAACACATTGGATTTTTTTCATATAATCAAGAACCAAACAAGCAGCACATTGTGAAGGCTGTACTTTTGTACTGCGGCTGGTGAGCCAAAGAAATGGTCAAACATTTTTGTATTTTGTCTTTTTGCTACAAAGAAAAAAGTGATACAGTTTTGCAGCCACATGAGGGTGAGTGAATTTGGTTTTGGATGATCTATTCCTTTAATAATGTGTTGAAGTAAGATGGAGTGTGTAAAGGAATTATACCCATAGTCAAAATAATTTTCAGCATTCTTCAGTAAATTAAAAAACCCACAGAATCACTGTGTTCATAACTGTAACCCACAATAAGATTTGTTACTGTTGCCTTAGGGTCACCTGTACAGAGCTACTGTGAGTTGATCCGTACTAGAAAGACAAAAGGATTAATAAAAAGTATCTACTTCAAATTAGTCATTACCAAAGGATTCATACTAGCTGAAAACATTCTGAGGCAATCTCTTTCTTTCTTGTCTACCTAATTATGTTTCACTCATGATTTTTATTACCATCGATTGGTTCTTGTCTTTTTGTCTCATGTGTAATATGGTTGATGCACATCAGAGGCAATACTGTGTTATTTTCTTCCTCAATGATTGTAGCTTTTTTTTTGTTTTTTTGTATGCAACATTTTTGCATCCTCTGACACCATAACTGCATATTGTACCATCTTGGTGGTCCTTCTGTATATAGAAGGTGTCAGTTAACATATAATGGATCCATCAGCGTGAACTCCCTGTAACTTTAATCTTTAAACTATGTTTTCAATTGTTTGTTTAGACCTGAACTCTTTGTGTGACACGTTTGAGATGTTCAGACAGTGACTCCATATGGTTTTAAATTCAAGGATCATCCTGCAGTTTCTTAATGACGTTCTGAAGAACCAGAAATGTGCTGTGAATTGCTGCCAAACCGATTCTCTTTTGCAGTTCATGACGCTTTAGTGATCCTCAGTTTTTGTGGCTTTTTTTAAGGTGTCAATGCACCATTGACCGATTTTGCAGTTCTATTTGATGATAGTCTGTGAGCGCTTCATCATGTTGTTGTTATTGCGGGTGTTCAGTTTGGCGTACAATAATTATTAGCTGTTCATTTTTGTGGTGCTAGATCTTCTGACCTATCATCATTCACATTAATGGTTTTGCTCTTCACACCCAGTAACTCATAAAAGTACAGTTCTGGTAAGTAACCTAAAGCCATATGCTGGAATTAAATCCAATTATACTTATGCTTTTTATAGTGGCCTAATAATGACATCAATTTCCAGTGAAGATGTATTCTGAGGAAGGGAATAGAAAATCTGTGCATCAGCCCTTGATGAGTTTTAATGCTTATTTGGTCACTTTGGTCATTGACTACTAGATATCATTATTTACTGCACAAGGTAGGGGTTCCGTTCAGTGCAATGAATAAAATGCTTCGTTTATTGTTTCTTTTATGGTGATAAAGATTTAAACATCCAAGTGACCTTTAAGAGGGTGCATATGCTATCCTTATGAAATATAACATGCACACACAGAACGCTCACGACTCCAGTATCCTTCATCCAGATCAACACATTATCTTTCTGTCTTTAATTCCCTCAGTTCTATCTATATTTCTTTCTTCTCTTTCTTTCTCTCATTCTTTTTCTATCTTTTTTCCCCTAGTTCTTTCTTTCTTTTCCTTTCTCTCTCTTTCTTTCTCTCTTTCCTTCACTCAGTTCTTTCTTTAAATCCCTCAGTTCTTTCTTTCTTTAATTCCCTCAGTTCTTTCTTTCTTTCTTTTCGATTCTCTCTCTTTCTCTCTTTCCTTCACTCAGTTCTTTCTTTATTCCTCCTTATTTCCTCCCTCCCTCTCTTTTTACATCCATTACATTATAATTAAATACAATTATTATATTAAAAGAACTTTTCAAAGTGCAGGTCGACCATTAAAGGCTGAATGCCAAAGAAATCTCCTCCACTGATCTGTTATGAGGATCCCTCCCCTTCATTCTGATGAATGAAGCTTCTGGGCTGTGTATGCACACTATACACTATACAGCGTCACCATAAGGAAGTGTCAGAAAACATGAGTTTCAAATGGTCAGATTAGTAGCAATCTATGAATACATTAACGTCAGTGGCCTGTTGTTTTTTGAGAATAGTCTTAATACGTAATAACCACAGATAGTAATAAAAATAATTTTTTTCTGTTATGCCCCAGTCATACAAACACACCTTATGCACCCCCTTTTCACAGTAAGGCACAACTTTTCATTGTAGATTATTGCTTTGTGTTTACAATGACAATTTGGTGTGTATTTCTCATGTTTCTATGGTTTGTAAGTGCTCACGACGTGTTGTGTTTGTCAGTGGGATTGTCGTTTGGATAATAGAGGGTTTTTGTGAGTTTTGGCCTGTCTATAAACTCATTTCTATTTCTTGTGCTATTTTCATATATGTAGTTTTTTTTATAAACAATGTGTAAAGTGCAGAGGTAAATCAGATGTTCAATAAAATGTTCTTTTCTTTTTTCCCATTTCTGTATATCACTGCAGTTTGACCTTGCACTTTATAAGTGACAGTTAAATGTATTTACAACAAATTAAAAGTATTTTGTAAGTAGGAGCAAGTTTCTTTTGCCAGCTGGAAGACTGGACTTCATTGATTTGTTCAGTAAGTCATTTTTTACCATCTCATTGAACACTGTACAGTAATTAAGTCCATTCTGCATTGATTTCTGCCCCAGCACCTGTCAATACCAGCTTCAGTGCCTGTACAGTATATCAAAATAACACATACGGTGTCATCGGCCCTCTTAGAAGTTCACTGTCCAATTGAAAGAGTTGAGCTTATTCAGCAGCAGTTATGCAGAAAGTTTATTCAGAGCAAATAAACAATGAAAACATCAGAAGTTCACAAACCGTGGATCTAAAAGTAGGTTAATGCTGTTTTTGTTGCTGTTTTTGCACAAAAGCCCTGTGCTGTCAAAGCGATTCCCTCTGCAGAAGAACACAGTATTTCTGAACCACGCAGACACACGAGTCCCTGATTACATAATCATAATGTCATTCTATGGGCGATTAGATGGATGGTACAAGACGTCAAAATAAGAGATAATGATGTGTTTGACATTTCTTCTAAGAGACTCTACAGCCAAAGTTCACCCACCTTGGAAAGACCATGATATTACTTATTGTTACATTGCCTCCCCCCAAAATTTCATAAAAAGTGCAATCTCAAATGACATTTGAAGTAATATGACAAATGCTATAGTGTTCACTAACTCTAAGGCCCTTGAATTCCGTCCATTTGATGAAGCCACTGTTAACAGTTTAATTTTATATGTTGCAGTAAATATAACTTAAAATGGCCGACACAACCACTAGCAAGGTGAAAACAACAAACGGTGACATGGTAAGTGAATTTAAATGAAAGTAAATGAAATAATTATGGGGAATTGTTTTTGTCTTAATTGTGTTCCCGGTTTTACTCTTATGAGGCCTTAATTTCTCCTGCACTAAACTGTTGGAGTGGTTGCCATGGTAACATTGTTCGTTCTGTGTAATAAAGCGAAACCAAAGATGAGAGATGAATGATTTGAAGCTGAAGTGTCTGACCTAGTTTTAAAGGCATTTTAACTCCTTTTCTAACTTGCACATGGTGTGACATGATCGTTCAGCTCTCAACACGCTGACCGGACAGAGTACATACCGTGCCAGTTGGACCATCTATGACATGTGCGTGCAGTTTGTTGTGTTAACTTGCACAAAATGCATTGTTTTACCTCAGCAAATACATCAATTACATTAGCTGGTTTTACAAAAATAATAAAAAATAACAGCAGGACTGTAAATTATTCTGCTCAGTTTGGGAGACTTAGTTATCCTCAGGCTACAGTATTAACAAGTCTAGCTTTCCCTATCTCACACTAACAGCAAATCTTGGTTAACACTGAACACACTCCAAACCTTTGATATGTGCATTTGCAGTTACTGCAGGGCCTTCATTTGAATGTTAAATCATTTTACAGCTTTACATAAGAATGTTTTCCATAAATACATAACCTAATAACAAACCTAAAATTGAAAACAAATTTAAGACACCCAAAACCCTTTTCATCTCACAATTATGGTAGCCTTAGTATTATGAATTATTAACTCTGCGCTTGGCCTTTATGAAGCTACGTCTTTGACATCCCAGAACACACTGCAGTATTTTTCACAAGATGGTGAATTTTATCTTTTGTCATTTGCTTTTAGACTTTACAGGATGGAACATTTTTTTTCCTAGAAAAAAATGGACATGCATATTTTATTAAGGCATGCACTCAACATAAAACATTTATATGTTCCCCTAACCTACGTACAGCAGGAATATATGTTGAATTCTCAACAAACTGTTTTTTCCCAAAACTAAAGGTTCACTAGATGCAACCAAAGAGCTGCCAGACAAATAAAAACCTGTCTTTTATAGAAAGAAGAGGACATAAGAGCATAATATTTGGATTGAGCAATTCAAAACCGCTACAATCCTAAAGAGGATGTGCCTCTGAATCAACAGATCAGCATATAGAGCCGCACAGGTCATGAACTGTAAATATGAGTGTAAACATGACGCATAAATGACCTGGTGAAACTACAAAGCAATATTTTATCCCTTTTATTTAATTCAGATAATTGCCTGAGTGTGTATTACTGGTAGATACACACTTGCGTGTAAGCCAAAAATTAAAATTCTTTCATAATTTATGAGAATTTTCATTTTGGGGTCAAATTTTCCTTTAATTAGGTGCTTATAGGAAAAACCAACAACTTGGATTTGAATGGCCTTGATCTTTTTTGGTCATTTCTATAAAACACATCAGTGAAATCCTGTAATCTTTATAAAGAGCAATTTCAGGAACAGCTCTTTCATCAGAACGAATAGAATAACAATGACATGTGGTCATCCTTCGTCATTTTCACTGCTGTCAGTTTCAGACTTCTAACACATGCTGCTGTTTATTTTTATGATATTTTTCTGCCTGGTGCCATATTGGTTGATGGATGTTTGTGAATATAGCAGGACAGGATGTCACAGACTCCCTCTCATCTCTCTGCTCTTCTTCCGTAACCAAGCGTTCTGCCTCCATAGAAAAACAGGATGAAAGTCCATCAGCAGCAACAAGCCTCCACATGAAATATGGGATGGTATTGTGTACAGCTCTACAGATCCAGCTGAGCTACATACCTCTCCTCTATTACGGTTATATACCGCACCTCCTTCCCATCCCTTGAAAGCTTTCACAGTTCGGTTGCTTAGCTTTCCAGCACTAAGAGCCCTGATGATTTCCTCTCCTGTCACATCTATTAGAGCAGAAAAACATGACCTTTGTCTTCCCAGAGCAAAATTTGTTCTAACAAAGTGACCAGTGTCACATGTCGTGTTTCTGAAGCGCAGCTTTTCACTGGCACACACTCGTGGCTGAAAGAAGCTTAGATGTTTTGTTAGTTTGTGAATGAAGTTCAAAGAAACTCTTTGGAAAAGAAATGTTTCCATAGTTTCCACAGACATTCCACTCTCCCAGAATTCCTTGCTTGTTTCACTCGCAGACACATTGAAGGAACAGAAAGCATACAACTCATTGTTAAAGGAAAAGCTTTGAACAGCATGTTAAAATGCAGCACTTGTGGGAGACACGTTCACACACATGTTGAGACAAATAAAAACAAGCTACCAATATTGGTTTTAGAAACATTTTCATTACATAAAGGGTTATACCATTTAGGTTAGGCCATCATTTAAACTTATCTTTAAATATGTAATTTTTCAAACATTCAACTACTGAGGAATACAAGTTTTAATATATGTGATACATAAAGTTAAAAAAAGAACATTTTTGATAACTTGGATAGAACTTTTAGAAAACATTAGCTACGTTCTCAGCTAACATTAGCAAGAGTTAAATAGCAAAAGCAAACTATAATTTTATACAGTAGCTTGAATACTGAGTCAAAGATCTCAGCATTTCAAATTGTCTGGGAAAAAAAATCAATGTCTACCTCTTTCTGTTTAGTGTAGTCTTAACCAGCTATTGTTTCCAAGGCAACCGGGAAGACAATGAACAAACTGAATGATGTCATGAAAAGTCTACATTGGTGGAACTGGTTCATTTCAGTGAGAAATATGTCTAAAGGCTTAATCTGAATTCATTCTGACCAATTGAGATCTGTGTTTAATGGAAAATGACATTTGATGAGATTAGATGAATATATATTTATTTCACAGGGTGCTTTCATTACATTACATTACATTTTCCATTCACTTTCCATTTCAATTTATTTCTTTAAAAAACTATACAAGATGAAATTAAAGAAGTGCTTCTGATTAGCGTAACAATTGCAAGTTAAGGGTGGAAGTTCATTGTACATTAATATCATTATTCAACTCATAAAGCACAGAAATGATTATAGTCATACATTTCAACCATTTCCATGCTATAAATGGACTGTAAATTGTCTACCTTATAATTATATTTCAATCAGCAGAGTTTCTTTAAATGTTCTTTCTGAGGTTATAAAGGCAATAATATTT
>JBAJNP010011927.1:0-14077 GCA_036877545.1 Yasuhikotakia modesta | reverse complement strand
GTCATGAATAAGATTGTGTGTGATGTTCAAGGCGTAAACCTATGAGCTGGTGGCATGTGTTTCGGGGTTATGCGAGTCCCCAGAGTGAAGTATCACTTACCCTGCTGAGATCTTGGCAAGAGGAGTGAGAAGCAGAAAGTGAGAGAGAAGGAGAGGGAGGGTAGAGAGAGAAATGCAAAACCTAATTCCTCTTTCAAAGTGCACAAAATATTTATGTCCCATTGCCAAGCACCTCTCCTTATTCCCCTCAGCTCTCTCTCTCGCTCTTTGTTTTCTTTGTCGCTCATCCTTTTCGCCATCTTTGTCATTCCCCATTGGGCTTTGATGTCTTTCTCTCACTCATTCTCTCATCTTCTCACCGGCTCTGAACAAAGTAATAAAAAATGACCTAAACACAAAAGAACAAAAGATAAGTGGGTGGGAATGAAAATGTGTAAGGTAAAGAAGGGGGAAACGGGGGATGAAACTGAAGGGAGGAGTGAGAGGGTGTTTCATATCATGGGCCACCCAGGACAGGCAAAATTATTTTAAATTAAAGCAAACTTCACTAGTCTGTCTATGGGTAATGCATTTATTAAGTATGTATTTATTATGTGACATCTTTGTTTAAGGTGCATGATGGTTGGATATGCATTTCCAATAATGTCTTCATTTTTACCCATTTTCAGTGTCTCTTGCTGGTGGCCACAATCCATGGATAAATGGATTGTGATAACTCTGATAACTTTTTCTCACTTAGTGTCCCGCAGAAATGAGCTAACAGGCAAACAGAGATACAAAGGCAGAGACAGTGGATGCCGAAAAAGCATCCAGTAGATGCGGAAAAAGAGCGAGATTAGGATGTTGACAAGAACACACACACCTCCATTGATTTGGGGATGTAATGACTATCGCCAGTTGTTGTTGTACGAAGTAGAACATGTGTGGACATGAAACTATTGTGTGAATACAAACGACAAGGTGTGCATATCGCCACACACTATCGCTGTCAAGTGCTTGTAATACAAGCAGCGCGCTTTGTCAACAACCAACTAGTGCGCGAGTGACGCGACCCCAGGGCTCAGTTCCTTCCTGTGAACGGGATAAAGGGACCTACAATACGAATACGAAACAACAATTTACGTGGCATATGTAAAACTAATAATCGTAAAACTGAAGCGTGTGTGTGCAGCGTGCGTCCGTGAGCGCGAGTGGCTGGAAAGCGCAAGCGGTCCTTGGCGTCGCTCATAACTCGCTTGTTTAAATCTGTCTTTCAGTGTGGCGCTAAAGACCATCAATCAAAAGTAAATGGTTAACGACTTCTTTGTGCCGCTCACATTCATCATGAAGTCTCCATGGTCCGCGTCTTCATTAGAGACCCAAACTTCGCCTCTCCACCTTTAACCAAACCCCAACCCTCCCCCATAGGTCCCACTCCTCAGCTCCTTTCTTCCGCTTCAACAGCAGGGGTGAGGGGGAAACTAAAGACCCTCGGGGACACTGGTGCAACCTCCTGGCCTTTGCCGGGTCACCTTTTGTGCATGCGTAATTCTCTTTTACGCTTGTTCACTTGCTCCAGTCAATATCTCTGGAATTTTCACCACCCGCACAAGACCCTCCGTTTCTCAGCCAGTGGGAAAACGTTTACCAAAGTGGGAACAGATCCAATTACAGGAGCTTAGAGTATGTTTAGTGTGCTTTGGGTAACCACAAGAAAAGACAGGAGGGAGGGGATTGAACTTGACTGTTCTTAGGATTAACAATTAGTTGAGTATCCTGTTTTTTTTTATATAGACTGTTTACTATAAACAAATTATTCCACATGCTAACGTTTCATATATTTGATATACAGTTTTATATTGTAATTTAGTGTGCATCTATTTAATTAATGTAAAAAAAGTTATACTGTATATGCTCTGTGTGAACATATATGAATAAAGTAATAAGCAATAGCAAAATATTGTAATGCATAAAAAAAATCTAAATTGTAATTCTTAACCTTGCAGCAAACAGTACCAGAAAACCCTGCGTTTTGTATTAAGGGCAAATCAGTTGTAACGGGAGTTTCTTAAAGCGCACGTGTTTTAAATAGGGCGTGGCGTGGGTTGTATAGTGTCTCCATCTCGAGTTGTCATTGGTGCCTTCGTTTGACAGGTCAAAAGAGAGGGTGCGGCTTGCAATAGAAGGGGTGTGTGCGCTTGGGGATTAAATGTGAAAACTGCCTCAAGTGTTCGATTCAGTTTATTCTCCACAAGATACAAGGTTTTGAAGATCTACTTGACTGAAAGTCTAAGACGAGACAAAGAAGTTTGGATTAACATTTTCAGTTAGTTTTGTCAACGGTGGAAAGAGACTAATAGAACAGAGAAAGGAGGAAATTACAGTTTGGCTATCATTTAGAATAAAAGTTAGGAAAAATATTAAATAGCAGAGTGTCTGTTGCAAGTCCTACCAGACCACTAGTCTACACTAGACCAGAGAGCGCAACAGGCGGATACACTTAAATAAGCAAACGCACGATGGACCGCAAAATTCCCGATTTTGCTGGAACTTGGAAAATGAAAAGTTCCGAGAACTTCGAGGAGCTTCTCAAAGCATTGGGTAAGTTGTCTATTAATAACAGGCTATTTATGATGCTGAGGCGCGCAAAAGTGTGCGCAAAAGGGAATAAATGCTTGAAGGCACCATCCCTCTCGTACATACTGTAGTTGCTTGTGTGTGTTTTACATTGCATGGTGATCTAGACGTAAAAACCGCTTCTCTTCTATGACTTGTGACATTATACGTCTTGCGTGCAGATATGCGTGCGTACATTTCATATGGGTGTTTTGGAAAGTCATGTTCACCCTCGTTATTAACCAAAAAGAGAAATTGTTGTTTAAATGGTTACAGTTGGTCATATTTACCAATTATCTGCGCCTTCAAAATGAGAGTGACGTCCCATTTCATGAGGGCATCGCAGCCACACATCCCTTTTCAACAGCCATCACTGTATCTAACAATAAAAAACTAATTTCCAGAGACAAGAAAGTGAGTAAAAAAAACAAAAATTGCACAGAAGTGTGTGTGTGTGTGTGTGTGTGTGAGTGTGAGAGAGAGAGAGTGTGTGAGAGAGAGAGAGAGAGAGAGAGAGAGAAAGTGAGTGAGCCCTGCTGTTTCTAACATTGGAGTGTGGGAACATCATAAATTAGATGAACATGTCAAGGTGCAAAAGACAAGATGCAGTCACACAAACCTTTCTGAGGACAAATGTCCTTCTAAAAAGGGGGGAGTGTCTATATGTGAGGAATGTGCATGATTGACATATTGGTTGATTGAGGAATGAGTCTTGAAACATGCCATAATGTTTCACACACATGCACGTAGACCCACAAGCATGTAACTCTTTACACATTTCAACATAAAAAATTGTTTGGCCTCACAAATATTTCAGTGCACAGATGTGCTTAACCTGTCACCACTCCCTGTCATACATCCCCTCCCATCTCCAGTCTTCACCTCCATCCCTTTCATTCTGAAATGCTTCCTCCAACCTTTGACCTTTGACACTGACCCTGACCGTCTGTGTGTTCTCGGACTTCTTTTCTCAGTTAGTTATGGGGTTTGGGATTATGCCTTCATCTGACAGGAGAATAAAACAATGGCTAATAGTTTAATTAGCTTAGTGCCTGGACCTCACTTTAAGAGTGTAAGAGAGCACTTTCAGTGTGTTGAGTTTAAGTGCTATGCTGTGTGTGAATTTGTGTGTTCAAATGTTTATTTGAGGCTTTTATAAGCTAAATTCAGTGGAATAATTTGTTCGCAGACTTCTGTTTGTATGTGTGTCTTAAGTTTTGGCTTTCCTCTTGACTGCCTTCATGTGTATATATTTACCCTTGGTGACAGGTGGGAATGTGTGTGAGGTGAGTAGTGTGAAATTCTACTCGATGCACAGAGGCACACACACATGGACAGACTGAACTTTTTACATCTAGATGTCTTTTTTAACACTTGACTACCATTTCCTAAACCTCTGTTGCTGTTTTTGCTTGTTTCTCTCTTGTTGTGTAAATACTCTTGCCCTCCCTTAACTGTGCCATGCTTTTCTCTTTGTTGCCTCTACCTTTCACTGCTTCCACACTGTTCTCTATTCATTTCCTGTCAGGAAGGTTTAATAGATTACAGCATCCCCTGTGACTGCTTCAATAACTTCCCCCTTTCAATGTACTCACCCACCGGTGAGCCCACACACATGGACACACGCACACACACGCACACACACGCACACACACGCGCGCACACACACACATAGTATTCCATTAGTCTCTAACATTGAAGAAGTAAGAGAATAATCAGCCAATGAGAATGACTTTAATGTTTTTGACAGGGATCACAGGGACCCCAGTGCCGTATACATGTAAAAAAAAAAAAAATAGTATTTGAGAAACCCAAAGACAAATATGAGTTCTATGGAGGACTTTCAAAGCATGTAATTTAATTTAAAAGATTTGAATAAAAGACCTTGGGTCCACGAGATGCCAAAGAAGTTTATAAGTACACTACTGAGTTATGCATTTAAATGAGTGTATAGTTTATAGAGACTGCACAGTGTAATACTGTGTCTTTTGTTTTTCTGGGTGCTCCACCTTGTAGAAGTGGTTCCCTCCATGGGTTTGTATCTGTTGATGTCATCAAACAGTGTTAGCAGTGAGCGCAGATGTGTGGAACGCAGCCAGTCCTAATAACATCACTGTCCAAACCCTGGTGTAGAATTCAGAAATTTCCCCAAATCTTTTGGTTGCTGGTGTAACATAGCACTTACTGATCACATCACTGACTGTATTGCAGTGTTAAAAATGCATGTGTGCTTCTCCAGGTGTGAACGTGATGCTGCGTAAGATCGCAGTCGCAGCGGCATCAAAGCCATCTGTTGAGATCACGCAGGATGGAGAGACCCTGTCAATCACAACCTCCACCTCTGTTAGGACCACCCACATCACCTTCACTGTAGGAAAGGAGTTTAATGAGACCACAGTGGACGGACGTCCATGCACGGTATACATACCAATAATTTACTTTACATGTATGTGTATCTGTGCTTTTATGTTCTACATCTTTCTAAAATAACAAGATCCTATGAGATGTGTGTATTCCTCATCTCTGATGTGGACTCAGTCACACCCAGCATCTCAGAGGAGCTATCAGACAGGAAACACACCCAAATCCATCTCTTTAATTCATATTCTCATGGGCAGAAATCTCTTTCACACTGTTTTCTTCACTCTGAGTCACACTGAAAGAAAGCAAAGAAAAGATCTGTTCCATCTTTACAAATGTATCTCTGCATTTTTCAGAGCTTTCCTTGCTGGGAAACAGACAGCAAGATTAGCTGTGAGCAAACATTACAGAAGAGTGAGGGTCCTAAAACCTCATGGACCAGAGAGCTAACCAATGATGGTGAACTGATTCTGGTAAGACATTAGCATGTTTTTGGGAAGTGATTAGCTTTGTTTAAATGGTCAGTCTTATGATCATAACACAAGTCACACGCTTTGATCATATTTTTTCTCTTAATGATCCGTCTCCTGCTTTTCTTGGCAGACCATGACCGCAGATGATGTGGTGTGCACACGAGTTTATGTCAGAGAGTGAAAGGATGAAACGGAAGATCACTCACTCTTTTAGTTATTCACAATGACTGTGATTTTATAAAATCCATTTCCTTTATCCCTAATCTCATTTGTCATGCGTTTTGTTGACAATGTATTCGAATAATTCACCAGAGAGCCATGCAAATGGGTTTGCAGATTTCTTTCTGTGTTCCAGAAATCTGAGCAAGTTTAATGCAAAAATGTATTTGAGTCCCTTCATTGACAAATAAATCACTTTAGCCTCAAAGCACTTTTAAAGGTTCAAATTAGAACTAAATTTGAGGCCTGTAAACCTGCCTTTGGTAAACCTGTCTTGATAAACCAATCTTATCATCATCACAGTTATGGACAAAGAAACATCTGTGACTGTGTCTTTTTATAATATACTGTCTTAATATGTTATGTCTGTAAGGTGGCACACTACAAGTTCACATTTTTATATTTCAATATATCAATTGTGATCTTTTAGAAGTCTTCAACCCTGCCCTTGTCTCATCGCCAATGCTTTGTATATATTTTAGTAAAACCTGAATTTCTGTATTTTTTATATTAACAAATTCACAAGTCATTACTAATTTCTGTGCATGACCAATAAAGTTTACCAACTGTTTGTTTTTGTCTGTTATTCAATAGCATTTGTTCACACAAAGCTTTAAAAAAGCACAATATAATGCAATGATTGTTAGTCAATGTTATATGTTAGTAACATGATTTAAAATTCACTTTCCCTCTCTCTCTGTTCTCACACAGACACACTAGCGGGTTCAAATCTTATTTTAGTGTTACTGTCAGCTGCCTGTAACTAGAATAACTTGTCTCTCCACCCCTCCATCTCTCCTTGATTTTTCCATCACAGTCGTTCTCTCTCGTCCCCTTACCATCACCATCACTCTGTGTCCATGCATTCAGACTGGAGCTCTTGCTAAACCCTTGGATTTGGAAACACTGAGTTTGCTTCTTTGCTTTAGACCATAATGGACTAATAATCTATTAAATGACTGAATGTGAATATAAATCCAGTGGAAATAATCATGAAAGAATTTATCAAAGTTTTCCCTAAGTGGCTGATCTTTCACTCAAAACATTCTGGTTGCTATATCAACACAGCAGACATGATGTAAGGGACCAACATTCATTTTCATAGACAACAGAGCCAGCCAATGGGATATAAATGTTAAACAGAATAAAGTGACTATCCAGTCAGAGCAGGAAATGCCAGTTGAATTACAAGGTAAAGATGATTGACAGCAGATGTGCTTAACCATGAACAAGATCAGAGGGAATACAGCACCTGGAAATAAATGAAGACCAGCACACACATTGATTCTAATGTACTGTGCTCACAGTATATACATCTAGGAAACAGTCAGAGCAGATTTACCCACAGAGAGACAATAAACAAATATATATCTATATATAAAACAAGTGTATGCATACAAACGCAAAGCTGCCTAAAAACAAAGGCAGAATGGAGATGAAGCTGGAATGCAGTTTAGGGGTGATGCCTGCAGCTGTACTTGGTTAATGTGTGTCCCTAATAAAACCAGCCCCTCTCTACCTTCTGCCCCTATAAAAGACCCCAGATAACTGCCTCTCCTTACTCTTTTATTGCCGCCTGGAGCAGTAAAAGGCAGCTGTCTCTCTTTCCTCCTAAAACCATGACACATTTGCGTACATATGAAACCAAACATGCACATTCTTCAGAGCCTTCACATGTACCATCAAACACATACACTTCGAGCACAGACCATAAAACCACACACACCACACACACACACACACATCACTTAAATTCATCAAACATTCCTCCAATAATTAGTTTAAGTATTACACATGATTATAAACTGTAATGTTATATTCAACACAAACCAACCCTGCAAAATCAGCCTTTCAACAGCATCTAACCTTTCACTTGTGGAAGTTGTAAATAATCTTGTGAGGCACAGACAAGTGGCTGATGGGATGAGACTGTGATACTCCAACTATGAGCTTGGCTGTCATACAAGGTAAGATCTTAATCTCTGTTGTTGAAAGATAACAGATATATCAGATCGCTGTTATATCTGACAGTATGGTGTGATTTGGGAACAGATAAAATGCATTTAAATATATGGAGTCAGTCCGGTATGATAATATGTGCCCAGCAGCAGACAGGACTGGAAAGACATAAAGATTTATCACTGTGTATGTAGAAACCTGCTTGTCAAGGGGACTGAGGGGCAAAAAAGAGGAAAAATGAACAGAGGGTGTGTGTTGGGGGTGGGAAAGGAGTGACATGTACAAGCATGTGTGTCTGTGTGGCTTTGCAGGTTTTACTACCCATGTGAGGACCAAATGCCCCTCCAGTATAGTAAAAACCTGGAATCACAGACATTGTGAGGACCAGCCTATTGCCCCCCTGAGGACAACAGATTAATAAACATACTAAATAACATCTTAATGAAAACCTAAAAATGTCATTAGCTCCTGTATAGCTCAGTTGGTAGAGCATCATGTTTAGCAGCGCAAAGGTTGCGGGTTCGATTTCCAGGGTGCACATGTACTGGTAAAAAAAGTATAATTTGAATGTACTATAAGTAGCATCTGCCAAATACATAAAAAAATAAATGTAAATGTCATTAGTTTCAAAAAAAATATGTCAATGGAAAGTCCCACTATGTTGTGTGTCAAACAGTAGTGAGAAATGGCCTGCAGGAAACACTCTCCAACAGATCCCTGAGGGCATTAAGCAAAGCATTATGGGTCAAACCCAACATTGTTAACTTATAGTTGATTGGCGGATCACACACCTGCAGTTTGTCTACTGGCCCTGATCCATGGACCTTAAGGGCAGTCTGTGAGGTACTCACACACGCACAAAAGTAAACTAGGTTAACATTAACAAATATGTTTCTCACACCCATTGCACCACACACTTAGCTTGCCGTAACTGCCAAAGAGGCCAGGAGACAAGTCACACACATCGAAACTACCCACAAACACATGCACACACTTGGGCATTTATTTCCAACTGAAAAAAACAATCCGTCTGACATTTCTCACAGTGGTGCCGACTCAAAGCAAGCTGGCAACTAGGATTCCAAGATTCCAGACGTACGGAACGAGTGAGTCCCACACTAAGGTGTGGAGGGCAGAATCACACGGAAACAGGCTCATCTCAGGGCCAGGCCTCTGGGTCAACTGTCAGTTTCAGCCTCAGTCTGGTTCATAGGTAGTTATAGGAATTAATTCACATGATTGGTTTCAGTCTGGTAATGTGTCCTTTAGCAACACATTTTAAAAGAGCAAAGCCATCCCTAAAATAGAATCAGAGAGAGATCTCTTGCAGCAGTTGCAGTAATAATAACATAAGGGAAAGTTACTAATGCCCAAAAGGGTAGATGAGATCAGCAGACATTACCAAAAGATCACAGCACTGACCCCATTGACTCACTGTGGTTTTTATAGGGTAAGATATCATTACATGAACTCAACTCACATTGAAGGGTGAGTTCAAACATGCTAAAGAAACATTTATAGAAATTTGCTGGACAATCTGTGGCATTTTCTTACATTGTCTCCATTATCTCCACTTTTTTGTCCTTACATGCACATGTCTGTCCAGCATCACTCATGCACTCTAATGAGTGGAGCCACAATCTACAGGTTTCATGCAGGGCTGTATTGTGCTGTACTGTATTGTATATCTGAGGGAAGCCTATCTCCCATTGCTTGGAGCAGAAGACAGCTGGGGGAGAGAAAAATGAACTGCTGGGTTCTGATTAGTTCAGATAATAGAGATTTGAGAAGAATGGAAATGGCCAAAGCATGCCAGTTTCTTACAATTTCCCAGGACCTGCTTCTTTGTTAGAATGCATTATGAACACTCACTCAATAATAGAAGAATGTGCGTGTGCACACAAGTGTGTGAGAGTGTGTGATGCGTGTGAACACCCTTGTTTTATTATGTAAATATGAGTCAGAAGGAAAATCCTGCTAGTCCAGTTAATCCCAATTAATTTGAATTGTAGTTTTTGCATGTGCATATATTGGAATTGTGTTAATGTTTTAATGATATTCTGCATTTTTCGTTGCATCTGCAATAAAAGGCCAGCAGCTGGTCACAAGCATTCTCTTCATAATGCACTTAGAATTATAATTAAAGGTTTTCTTATAAGGTTTTCTGTAACTGGGATTCATCTTTTCAGAAAGGGAATAAGATTACAAATATGAACTGTAATTATCTAACCACACAGAGAGAGAGAAAGAGAGAGAGAGAGAGAAAATGAAAATAAATGTAATTTGTTTACGCCCCACATAACAGTTACCTGTATGACTACATTACACATTCCCACAGGTAAATTACATATTGCGGTTTCAAACAGGCAGATTTGTTGTGACGCTAAACACCCTTAGCAACGCAAAAAATCTATAACATGGTTCACACAGTTCATCATTAAAGCAAAAAGATAAAAAAGGAGTACAAAAGGCCTTAACAGAGAACAAATGGCGCAATTGCGCCACCTCTGAAAATAGTGACGTGATAAAAGTGTAACTGTGTCGCCATCTAGTGGAAAGGTAATAGCACCACAACTACAAGAGTACATTACCGAATGTAGAGTATTACTTCATTTTTTTGTATTTACAGTAATGAGAAGTTTACATACAAAAAGCGCCTCCCTAAAACATGTTGTTCAATATGTCTTAATTCTCAAAATAGAAATACGAGACAGCTGTTGTGTTTAAAATAGCTGCAGTAGTAACTGTGTGGCAAACGCAGACATGCCTCAAGCCACGACAATGTTTTGACAAATCTGATCATTTCTGCGGCATCGGGCTGAGAAAGACAGAGAAACAAATCCTGTAAATAAAAGGTCAGACTGCATTTTATGACATTGATGGATTGGGGTCTTTGTTTTATTCGTGACGTATGAGTTTTGTGCATTAATAGATTTTGGATACATAAATACATTTGTGTAAGATTATTGTTTGTCCATTAAATAAAAAATATAAAAATTATAGGAACGCGTGGCAAAACAATGCTTCTACTGAAATGTTGGGCATGAAACATGTATTTATTTATTTATTTGAAAGTATTACACATTATATATTTGTAGGATTGTCTTATTGAAAATTGCAATACTGAACATTTTCAGCAAAACCGCGTCTAGTGGCCAACTTTACGTACAGTGGGAGCACAGTAACAGTGAGAGGGAGATAGAGTGTGTGTGTGTGTGTGTGTGTGTGTGTGTGTGTGTGTGTGTGTGTGTGTGTGTGTGTGTGTGTGTGTGTGTGAGAGAGAGAGAGAGAGAGAGAGAGAGATTCAGAAAGAGAGGTTCAGTTGACGGAGGGAGACGAGGAGGTATTGCTGCAGAATAAAGACACTCTTTCATTTTCCCGTATATGTATTTTGGGAGAAAGCAGTTACAAACTCAGTGACAAACTTTACCAGGAAAGTCTTTCAAGATAACATGTAATATGGATGATATGTAGGAACACCTACACTAACAGAAAATCCGAAACAAAATATTTTGTGTATTGTTTGGTTTTATGTATTTTTGTTTTTTGGAAAATTTGCAAGGGTTGGATAAAACTTATGAGAGCGCTTTTAACTACAACAGGTGCTGGTTTCTAAATTGTGTAAAAAAGAGACGGTAAGATATTATTCATTTATTACTTTGTTCAATATTGCCTAAACTAGTAGAGTACAAAACTAAATTTTGTTTCTTATGATCGGTATTATTGTTATTATTATTGTACGTTATAACAGTAACCTGTTGTGTTAATGCAACTTATAGGCGCACAATGCAGTGTTTAAATATATGAAAAGCGTACAGTGCAGCTAATGTACATTTTTAAGGTAAATAAACGTATGACAGGCAGTGATGGGGAAATGAATGATACAGTAATGTCTCTCATGCGCAGGCAATGTGAAAGTGGCTGTGTGTTACTGTGCTCCGCGTGAGTTTCGCTATTGGATCGGAAGCTTATTTTTACCTGAAAGAACAAGCGCGCGCGGTTGCGCGCCTGCCACCGTGCACGCGCTGTATACGAACGTACTGCCGGGAATACGAAAATAAAGACAGAAACAAGTGAGTCAATCACAAAACTGACAGATGGATTTTCAAAAGTACCTGCTCCTTTTAAAGATCACTATTCTTCTCAAAGGTGAGTTTCAATTATTTCGAGTGTGTTTATTTTGTCAACATAGCATGCTGCATACAAACATGGCATGCTGCTCACGAATATTGCATGTATAAATATTGCACTGCATGCCGCATAAGAGTCATGTAACTGATGTTGATGTCAGGTAAACATGTTGCCTAATTTAAATTTGGCAATGATGCTGTAGGTCAGCATTTGGTACCTGGTTCAATACTACATATCTTAACACACCTGATTTACATTTTTTTTACAAGATACCAGATTAGACTAGTGAAGCATGTAAGTGTTTTATCTTCTTACAACTTCGCTTTTATGAAAGTAGTATTTTCTTTGGAACTTCTTGCAACCATAAACTTTGGTTTACTTAGCAACAGATACAACCTATAATAACTGATTTAAACAAGCTCAACTAATCAACAGATCAAGTTATACGAGTTGATAAAGAGACTTTTGTTCAAATTCACCACTGTAAGATTTTAGATAAAGCAGTCTATTTATTGTAGTAGCCTACTATTAAGTATAAAATGGCACACGTCTAGACAAATTACAATAAACACTAGAAGTTGTACTTTAATGGGCCAAAACATTTTCAGAGTTAAAGTATTACCAGAATGAGGTCGTAGAATGAGAATGAAGTGTAGTGCCACCACTTGTAGTGTGTACACACCAAGTGTGTTGTGTGTGTGTGTTAACATGCTTCTGTGGGATTGAGAAAACAGTAGTCTATGCTTTGTATTAGCTACACTGATAAGTGTTGATGTCTTTTTTGAGTGTGTATGGCCCTACTGATGGTTTCTGCAGATCTTCTGTGATGAGCGAGCTGTCTTGTGTTTAGCTATGTTCTGCTGGGTCCTAGATGGAGAACACAGGTGTGGGTTTAGGGAATTCCACCCCTGCCCCCTCCATTTCTCATTTCACTGTATTTTTCAAGTACTTCAGCCCCCCACCTCATAGAGATTGAGACAAAACATGAAAGAGTAGAGAAACATAACATTGGGCAGAAGAAATCGATTCAAATAAGTGAAATTAGGAGCAAATGCATGTAATATGTTTGGAAAGTGAAAGAAATTTTGACAAAATGATTCTCTTAGTTATAAGTTGAGTGTAGTTGTCTAATTGTAAGTGCCTGTCTGAACCAATGAGTAAAAATATGTTGATGGAAGCAGTAGTACAAAAGCCATTTAATGAAAGTGTACACTTTATTAAATTGTTTACCATTTCAGTAGGTTTTTAGTAGTGTTCTGTCTCAGTAATGTTTCCCATATGTGTTCAGATCATGTAATCATGGCTGAAATTTACATCTCACTCAAAGTGACGTCACTCCTATAGTGAATAAGAATGTCTCAGTGTGGTGTGGGTATGTATATATGTGTGTGTGCATATGCCTAATATGTAGAAGATTATATGTGTGTTTGTGTTTTGGAGGGAAAGAATCTGGCCTGCTTTTCCAGCCCATCCACAACCAAGCTGCATAAATGTTTACAGTTGTCATGACAAGAGCCCTAGAGGCAAGGACCAGGAAAAACCACAGATCTAAAACAGAGGACAGAGAATATTCCAAATCTCCCTCTTTTACACACAGAAACAAACACAAAAAAAGATGACAAGTAACAAGTGTGAATGAGAAGCTGAAGAGTATTTAGAGAAGTATTTAGAGAATGTATTTGGATGAGAATGATAGTGTAGTCGGGGCAACAGGAACGACTAGAGACCAGATTGTTCCTGTAGCTCAGGTGGCAACACATGGCAGTAGCATTACCATTACCATTACCTGGTTTGAATCCCAGTTCGAATGTGAATGTTAAATGCACTGAAGGTCATTTTGGATTATGCAAAACTACAACAGGGATGGAAAAGGGAGAAATGAGAACACAAAAGAGAATTGTGAAAAAGCAAGTTCAGTTTGTGAACAGTGAACAAAAAAAGGACGAATTACAGAGCGTATCCCATTTCTTCTTTGATCCATCTGGACCCCCCCCCCCATGTTCTCATTCCTTTGGAAAGAGAAGGAGAGAATGAACGGGAGAAATTCAGGCACCCTGTTTGAGGTCTGTGGGGTTTGGTTTTCTGCCTGCTCCTTTTCTAAAAGCCCTCCCTTTATGTCGGTCTGTTCTCTGGGTAAACAATCCGATGAAATCCACTCAGACCATAACTTCACCCACAGTGAATAAGACCTCAGTGTATGTGTGGGTTTAAACCCGTATCACTCACTGTGGAGTTCAGAGAACAATCCTACTCAGATTGGATTCAGTGTTTTACATTTGTTTTCTGCTAGAAGTATGATTGACTGGTCAGTTGTGTTGCACAGCTCTGTTTTGGACTCT
>JBAJNP010011926.1:0-14077 GCA_036877545.1 Yasuhikotakia modesta | reverse complement strand
ATCTATCTATCTATCTATCCACTCAACCACCCACCTATCTATCTATCTATCTATCTATCTATCTATCTATCTATCTATCTATCTATCTATCTATCTATCTATCTATCCACCCATCCACCCATCTATCTATCTATCTATCTATCTATCTATCTATCTATCTATCTATCTATCTATCTATCTATCTATCTATCTATCTATCCATGAATAGATAATATATGATACAGCCAATCGCGTTCCAGGTATTGATACGATCCTCCTGCAATCGCTGCATCTCAGCCAAGACATCAGACTCTTGCCAGAGTTCAATGCAGAATTGCTTCATCTTCCTCGATGCTGTTTGTCGCATCGCAGTTACAAACGCAGGAACGGAACGGACTTAACCAAAGACATTTTCTTGGCATGTGCAACATCAGACAGATACGCTGTGAATACAAAACGTCCAGTTTTATTGCTTTAGATGGTCCCTGTAAAACCCACAGACACAGACCAGTTTAAACATTGTGTTAATGTTGTTGGTAAGTTATTAGAAGAAAATGCAAACGTGTTCAATTCTGTAATGTTAGAAAATGTTTCACTAACAACCTAAGCATCATTTTATATAAGATAATGTTGAAAAAACGTTCTAGTAACGTTACAGCAAGAAAATTAGCCAGGAAGCTGGAAGGATGAATAATACAGATAAATTGTATTATGAATTATAAATATTACAAATATTACAGTTAAACATTTGATGAAAGCAATGAGTGTGTGAAGCTAAAAAAAACCTGCTTTACATTATCACATCCTTTACATTATCACATCCTTTGCATTATCACAACTTTCATATTTGGTTAAAACCCCCACAGTGAGAGTCAAATTTAAGCCACTTTAGAATTTCACAGCATCTTATATAGACAGTGGGCCAATATCACCCCTGCTGATATAAGAAAATGACTGTTATCTTATTAATAACCTGCCAGCCTAAATGTTATTTTAGGCTCAGATTCATTTACTTCAGAACATCAATATGTTAATCTTAGTCTCCAGGTTTTAGTGCCAAAAGCACAAGAAGGATCTCACGGGATTCGTTTTTGCTGTGAACGCTTAATACGAGAAACTGGACACCGTAACATCAAGTAACTGATGTGACTTGATGTTACTAACAGCATGTAGCCTCAGAGTTTGCTGTGCTTTCATCTATACAGCATTAATCAGATGATTCTTCTCTGGTTTAGTGAATCAACCCTCATACTGTTTCACTCTCCCTGATACCTTCACCACTATTTAACAGATAAGACTGAGTCTTTGGTGATTGTTTTAGTAATTTCCGCTAGCTGAGACCCGGTCCAGGAATTCTGGTGTAAAGTTCAGACATTTCATTACTCCTCATTATTTTAAATGGAGAGCTGTGAATAAGTGTTGCTATGATTATGGCTTTAATTTTTAGTTATGGTTAGTGTTGAGCACATTTGTCTCTGCTGTATTTGTATGTTATTGTTTATTTGTTTGTCAGTTTTGTTGTAAATACCCAGACATTGGTAATAAATCAAAAATTGTCTTTGTATCTTTTTTTCTCTTTCGCTTTATCATTCTGTCTCTGTTTTTTTACTCTCATACAGATACTGCTAAGAATTGTGACTCATGTCCCATTAAAAAAATCCTCACAATTATCTCTAATTTAAAAGCAGGGTAGGTAATTTTTCCATTTTTTGTTATGCTAGTTGAAAGTCTCTTCACATTCAGACAGCAATTACTAAGTCAAGCGATCTATATTATATATTTATATGTCTTTTGTGGACGCCACAGGGGAATAAAATGTACATCCAATCATTGCAAATCATCTCAGGACATGTTAGGTCATTGTTGATCAATTCTGGCCATTTACTGATGCAGATATTTGATTTTCTGACCGGACTGGACTTTGATTCCGGCCTGATTCAGAATTCTTGGGAATACTTTGTCTTTATTGGAAATGTAGCTTTCTTTCTCTCCCGACGTACAGGCAGGCTAAAAATGGAGCGAGTCCCAATCATCCATAAGAACTGGGCCCTGCACTTAAAGGAGGACATGCGTTTATTTTGGACCTGGGCAGGTGATTCATTATTTTGTTTGAAATAGCTCCAGCGGTTAATTAGACAGGCAGCACGGCAGTCACTCGCTCTGAAGGTTCCTGCAGATGATCAGTCTGGTGTCTGACGTTGATTTACATGTTTGTGGATTAAACTGGTACCTGTGGATTAAACTGGTGCAGCGCACTACAACATCGCTTCTTTAAAACTTTCAAATGGCTGTAAACTGAAAGAAAAAATGATCTATATCTTTATTTCTGCGCCACCTTTTCACATAATTGTTGACAATTTATAAAAGAGTCGTGCATTTCAGTGGACGTGTGGCTGAGTAAATGCATAAACACAGCTTTAAGTTATATCACAAATAAACATCGCCTGCGTGCTGCAGCTGCAAGACGCATGAGATGATGCATTTATCCTTAAGCAAACACATCACAGCTGAGGTCAAAGGTGGGGAATGCAAAGCTATAGACTCTAAAGTGCCGTTTTATTCATTCCAGTCTCATAAACAACCACATTTATATACAGTATTTAATGCATGCAAACTGTGAAACTTTAAACATGCAGTCTGTATCTCTTGAAACATCACTTTTCTTCACGTTTAAGTCAAACTTCTGTTACCAGCCTATTTTCTAACAGTTGCATGTACTGTAATATAATACACAACTGATACAAACATGTTTTTGCATAACGTTTCGTGCCCAAAAAATATTTAGATGGTTCATCAAAAACAAAAGTAAAGCCATAAACACGCACATCTTGCAGTTAAACATATTTATGGGTGTCCTGCGACAGCAAACAGCTTCACTTCTTCATCTGTATTATATATTTTCATCCACACGCTTTGAAAAGCGACTGAGCAGCGAATCGCTGCTTTGCTCAGACCAGAGACTCAATGGCAGGTGCTAATTGGGTGGCATGTGTCGCGTAAACGCTTTGCGTAACCGGGACCCTTCGGTCGCCATTACGGCTCGAGGGCCCCGTTGACTCCCGCTGTCTCCCGCCGCAGCTCGTCGCCGTAATGGCGGACGTTTCACGCGCAAAGGGCCTTTTATTACGGTCGGACCGCCTCTTCTTCCGGTCGTGCGATGATTGGCTGTGAGTCTTCAGTGTCGGAACGCGATTGGTTGAGACAGCCTTCAATCACAAGAGGACCGGACGGGTACCCAAGACGGCAGGGTTGCGCGTGTGGCTTCCCAGGTCCTGGCAGCACCATCCGGCTGGAGGTGAGGACACTGGTCGCCTGTTTCATGACTGCACGGAACCCTGGATGTTTTTATTTTGATTCTTCTCGGCTAACTGGATATACATGCCCGACTATTCAACGCAAGACCGGCGACCGAGCGCGTCACAAATGGGGAAAATAAGTTGATCTGCTTCGGGAGAAATGTTTCCTTCGTTCCAGGAAAAGGGATCGCTGAATGGATCGGCGTGATGGGTGTATCCAAAACACAGGCGCTTCTGGGATTTTGACTTTTCGGAGAGGATCCGGAGATATCCATCCGCAGCCCGGGGGTTTCTCAAACGCAACCAGAAGCGGCAACAATTGCACGGAGCGCCATACTGCAAAACTGCTTCCCGGATCGATGCACCGTAGCGCCGCAAGCTAGAGTTTCCCGTGCGCAGGATTTCCAGATCCGTGCGTAAATTCCGCGTAATGTCAAGCAACTAACCCGGCCAGCAAGTATCAAGTCGGCCTGGTTGAGATCCGCGCAACTTCTGCGAACTGCATGCAGCCCCGGCGGTGGAAACAGGGCTGGTTCGAGCCCAAAATGGCAAATATAAAGACATTTAAAAGATGAATGTTGCATCTCCCACGTAACCCGAACCGTTCACCAGTTTCCCAGACGAGAGGGAGATAAAGTCCAGCGTTTCAAGCGAAGCCAGGTGCTCCCATCTCTCCAACATGAGGGGATTTGAGGCCGTGTAGAAATTATTTATTATGGGGGATTTTCACGTTTTGATTTGGTCATTTTCTCACTTTTCTTTCGTTTTCCTTCCACGATGCGTTTGTTGGACGGGCAGGATTTTCATTGATTTTTTGGTCTGACGCGTTTTAAAGAGAAAGATCCTCGGAAGTAGGTCAGATCAAAGCGAAGATAAAGCTGGAGAGTTTCTCTGGAGGATCTTCTGTAAGCTTTAGCATGACACATTTCAATCCACGTTTTGACATGTGCCGTTTATGTTGTGCTTTTACGCACAAATGAACGAGAGTTTGACCATTGCCAGCCTCCCTCTCCATCTCGCCTCGTCTGATCTGCTTTGAGACCCATTTTTCCCTCCGTCTTTGTTTTGTTTTTGTTTGCATCTCTCATTTTGGGGACGTTGGGTGAGTGAATGGCTCTGTGCGGAACCACGGCTTCCAGTGCCGCAAAAATGATGGCCGCGTACAACGGCGGTACCTCGGCAGTGGCAGCGCATCACCCGCACCATCACCACCAGCTATCCCATCTCCCGCCGCCCGCCCACCTCCATCACCATCATCACCCAGGCCAGCATCACCTCCAGCACCCCGGATCGGCCGCCGTCGTGCACCCCGTACAGCAGCACGCTTCTACGGCAGCGGCCGCTGCTGCTGCAGCCGCGGCGGCGGTGATGCTGAACCCCAGCCAGCAGCAGCCGTACTTCCCCTCGCCCGCTCCCGGTCAGGCTCCGGGACCGGCGGCCGCCGCAGCACCGGCGCAAGTTCAAGCCGCCGCCGCGGCTGCTGTAAAGGCGCATCATCATCACCACCAACACTCGCATCACTTACAGCAACAGTTGGATATCGAGCCGGACAGACCGATCGGATATGGAGCTTTCGGGGTTGTTTGGTGAGTTTGTTTGCAACTTAATCTTAACTTTTTCAAATGTGGTTATAAATAAGCTTGTGCCATCATTGCTTCTGTCTTGCAACACAGCGTCTCAAGTCAAGACCCTGTTGCTTTGGGCTTCAGTGTCTTTGACTGTCATGTTTTGCATGTGATTCCCATGAGGAATGTTTACATCTGAACACGTGTCTTGTTGCACACGTGAAAATCATGTGTCTTGCACACCAAGGGCACTAAGAGAACAGCAGTCTACTTAGGGGATCGCCTTTGTTAGTCAAATACCTAAGATTTATTGCCTGCCAGTTTGGGTGTCTTAAGAACAGTTTGTATCTCCTGTGTTTACATTGGTGCATGTTTAGCCTCAAACACACTGAGCCTGAATGAAACACGACTTTAGATGTTCGGTTGTTCGTGTCAGAAAGCTGATGAATGTTTTCTGGTCATGCACAGATTGTGTCGTGTACATGTTTGATGTTTCTGGAAGACGCCGTTTTGCTTTTTTGTGGTCTGTGGAGAAAGTTGTGGAGATGGAAAGTTGAGTAATATATGTAACGCTGAAAGGAAGGACAGAGTGAGTTCTCAGAAAGAGTTCGTAACTCAGAGGAAATGCAATATCCTTTAAGCACACACCCTCCTTTAATGTAGCGCTCCAGTTATGACATCTCCAGAGGTCAAGCAGGGGTTTAATGTTTGAGTTTAATAGTTGTTGACAGGCTGTATGTTAAAACACAGCGGATATATCAGCAAAATGAAAATGCTTAGAATGAAATTAGTGTGTGTTGGTTTTCTGTGACAGGTTAGCTTTGTATTAAAGGTTGTGTTGGTAGCAACCTAGCTTTGAAAGGGTGCGATACGATGATTGGATGAACAATATTTTCTGCATTATTATCCAGTTTTTAGTTTCAACAGTTTTGTGTTGTCAAAAAACCCAATTACAAGTGTCTTATGTACCACAGCACCAAAGTTCAGGTTATATCAGCGCTTGTTTCATACGCACCAGAGTCTGTCTCCTGTAAAATGTGTTTATTCACCTGTATCTGTTCCTCTAAGAGGCCCCAAAGAACTAGCGGTTAGCATTGGCCACCAGACACCCAGCCTGTACCTCTGCCCAAGTAATCTTAGCCTGACCTTTCCTTAAAATCGCTTCCTGGTGCTCATTGTCTGTTTTTAATCTGCTCTGTTGCCCGTTGATATATTTATAGCTGTCCTCCAGAGTCACAGCTATAGAGAAGCTCATCCAGGGCTTCCCCCCATAAAAGAGGGGCAGGGGGTGGGCGCAGATACAAGGGACACCCACTAATAGCTCACAAACTTGCTATAGTTATATATTGTAAAGGTGTTGTGCTGTGCCCCATTCATGCATCCAAACAGCCACTCGGCTGGGTGCCTGTGGCCCGACACATGAAGAGAACGATTTAAAACAGGGTTAGCTTGTGTTCTTTGTGTTATCTGTAGAGCGGCACTCTTGGATGGCGTTCAACAGCGTAGTGTGTGCCCTTGCAGGCACGCAGCTGCGAAAGTTTAGATAAATTGCTTTTGGCCCGACCGCCGAGAGTCACGTGAGCGTCTCTGTTCGACGCAAAGCCGGAGTTTAATTCTCTTTGATCAGTCCTTAAACTACATAATTGATATAGTCTTTAAACTGATCTGCTTAATTAGAAAAAGCATTCCTAAACTCTTTAAAGATGGGAGAGCTGATGTCTCATTAAAGTAAACATGCTGCAGAGTGAATCTGGAATCGAGTTCAGAGTGCATCTCGCTGTCTTTGCAATGAAAACGAAATCAAAATGAAAGTAAATATAATTGATGGTTTATGCAAAATAGACAGTAATGAGCTTATTGTTGTGAGCAGACAGACTGCTGGGAAAAACATGTAGCTGTTGTTGGGGCTGGACGATATCCTATATAGATATATAATGTCTGTGTCTGTCTCTCTCTCCCTCTCTCTCTTTCTCTTTATATATAGATTTAAATGTATAGGGCTAAAAATATGGAGGATGTATTTAGCTTCACTGGCTGGGATTCATAATAGTCACCTTTGTAAATGTTAAATGATTTCCAGAGTGGGAAGTTTTTAAGCGGAGGTCAAAGTGACATAATCATCTTTTCCCTGGTACTGAGCCCAAAAATGTGTTTTGAAACCTATAGGATGGCATTTACCGTTTACGCTTGTAGTTTGACTCAGCGCATAGGAACCGTGTTACGGGAAACAGAAGCGTTAAATGCAAAACCGCAGTAATTTTAGAAGCCTTCGGTTGACTGCGACGGCTCATTTGTGGGTTCTGCGAATTCCATGTGTGACCTGTATTATGTTTAGCGTGGCTTATTAATGTGACATGTTGTGAACGCTGGAGGAACCGAAGAAAGGCCGAGTTTGTGTAGCAGCGGGTGTTTCTCCGTTGTATTGCTGCCTCATTATTTTGACGTAACTCAGACTTGTGTTATTGTGTCTCTGCTTGCATTTAATTTTGCGTGACATAATTTGCGTGCTATTACTCTCTCTCTCCTCTCTCTTTCTGTGTCTCTCTCTCTCTCTCTCTCTGCCAACAGTTTGAATGCATTTATAACAACAATACAAATCACAAAAACAGATTTGGCCTGTTCAACCTGCTTCCCACAGGCCTCCTGCTACCCAAACCTGATCCAAAAGAAGACATGGTGGATACAGTATCTGTGTCTGTATCTTAAACGCAGCCCTCATGACTCTACATGGCTTGTATTTACACGTGCAGTTGAGTCCGTGAGCCGTTGCGAGTCAGCCCTGATAAAGCTAACATTCCAGCCGCATGTGTTCTCATGTCACGTGACCAGTGCAACGCTAATTGTTTGTTTGCCCTGTGCGGACAGCTAAAGGAGCAACGGGTTGAGCTGCGTCTCCCAAGTGCCCTCATTGGCCCCCTGTCATCCAATCAGGATTCATTTGTCGTTAAAGCGACAGTCTGCCACTGTTGTATTGGTCATTCGATCAGTTAGCGTCTTGAATCAGCTTGAATCTTAAGATCTGTCCTGGCTGTTTGGCGATTTTTGGTTTTCGTGCGCTAAAGAGAAACACTGTCTGTTTTTGTGTCTGTTGAAGATCAGAACTTCAGTGTCTTGGTTTGTTGTTGAACATCATTAATTAATATAAAACACAAATATGTTGGATTATATGCGTGTTGGCTGATATAACGGCTGGAGGATCCAACAGTCTGAGGCCGCTTTGAAAATCTGGGATTTGAAATGTGATTTCAAACCTGAGAGACAAAATAAGATGTTGACATATGGTTTAAAAACAGCCAATAGTCAAAGCTGAGAGATTGTTCTGCCAATCAAAATGCAGATAATAGCATGAAACCGGTCAAGTTCTATCGCATTAGCATTTAGTTTGGGTGACGCAACGGCAGTGTTGTGTTGGTGGTACATTTTAAATACACAGCATTTGTGAAATAAGGATTGAAACTACTAGTATGTAATAATATGAAGTTTTTTAATATGAAATTAAATTGTTGTGAAGTTCAGTTTAAGTGACAGGAGAATGTGAGCCAGCAGCTGCTGTTACTGTAATAACGTTTTATCGCTCCGTTACAAACGTAAAAATGAAATTAAATGTGAATTATTAAATCTTAATGTGTTTTTTGTAAAGGCAGCCTCACCTTGTGTATTGTGTGCCTAAAATGAACCAATTAATTTCATTGCTGTTCAAACAAGCTGTTATGATATTATCAAGTTATGATATTAAATTATAATCTGTCACGCAGTGTGTGTTTTGTCCCAATGGGAAGACCGAAATTGCAGAACCACAATGCAAAAAAATCTGAATCAAATCTATTATCCTAAATCTGCTAGCCGTAATTACTCTGTAATTTACAAATATCATTTTAATAACCAAAGTCATTATTTGGATCGTAGATCTAAACCTTTTCTTCGTCAGATGGTGGTTTTTGTGCCGTACGTTTATTTATTTATTTGGGAGAGGTGTGTTATAATGGCGGGCAGCCTGGTGCTTTTTTATCCGTACTTGAAAGGCTCACAGACGGGACAGTTTCTTTTTTTTAACAACCACAACAGTCAGAAGCAGCTCTTAAGAGACTCTGTGGCGGAAGTACAGGCCAAGCAGAGAAATGGCTTTACCTTTGAAGTGTGAGGGGGTGAGAGAGTATCTGTTAACCCTTTGTTTACCCGTCTTGCTGCGCTTTTGACAGCCCTGTCGAGGGCAAACAAACGTCTCTGTTTATCTTTTCTCCCTGTTCGTTTTCCACTGAAATCAGGCAAAAGAATTAAGAAGTTAGATTTTTAGAAATGGTTCTGAAAATAGGCTTTTAAACTGTTATTAAATGCAGGCTCTCATTGCTGTGATATAGCGGTTGGATTATAAATACAGTGTAGTGTTTGCATCAAGATTGTACCGTAAAAGTTTTATGAATGTTTTGGGTTAGAAAGTAAACTTTAGGTACCGAACATCTGAAACTTTCCAACTTTTGTGGCGTGACAAAGTGTGTCCCTAGTGCGTTTTTACTTTACAGTAATCAGAAAATATTTTGTAAAATAAATGTGCTAATGATCACAAAAATGTCATGCTCATTTTCTTCATGCCCAGTATGAGATCTAATATTTGAGATGTTTTCAGATTTTTGTCCCACAGCTATTATCTCAGTTTCATTCTTATGTTGTTTAATTTCCCGCATGTTTTCCGGTGTTTGTCCTTCTGCTCATTACATCACAGGAGTCCGGCTGGTTCTGTAACAGGTATAGGATGAGAAACTTGAGGGATATGTGTGAGTATTGTGTGTGAGTTCCAGTGGTCCATCTGCTTTAGTTGTAATACTGTGAAGCCTGTCTCTCCCTCTGAGGGCAGGAGTGTTAATTAAAAGCCCTGAACCAGCCCTGACTTTCCTGCTACTTATTTATAGACGTCCTGTGAGGTGCCTGCTCTGAATTCTGTGCAGAAGTTACACCTAAATGTCTTTGAAGTACATGATAATGGATGAGCATTTCAAAGGAGGTCAGAAACGTAAGCTGGAACGTGTAGATTTGAATATAGAAACAAGGTCCATGGATGGCGTGTCTTCACAAAGGAGTTTGAAAGGAGTTTGTTTGCCATCCATTTAAATGGGTGAGGAGGGTGCAACACACCCTCAGCTACACCAACCTTGTTTTTGTGGCCTTTAAAATTCAGTCATGGCGGCGTCTCGCACAAGGACTTTGAAAAGCTCAAAGGTCTTTTTCAGCTTGAAAGGAATGTGAAAATCCTGACACCACATAGAGTTTCACAGAATTCCCACTATTATTGAAAACCCGGGAATGATGGGGAGGTTAAACTGTGTTGTCCTGGAAAAATCAGGGAAATGATTAATTATAGGATCGTTTAGTAAAAATAAGTTGTACCAGTTAAGCTGTTTTAATTTTTATACTGTATATATTTTTTTACATTTTGCTCTTAAAAAGACTTTTCTGATTACATTTTTATCCAGTTAGTACTGGCTGGTGATTCTTATGAAGTATATATTTAATTTTACACTGTATATAGTAGCTAGTATATAAACCTCATCGTTGACTCTCTGCCGGTTCATACATTTCAACCCTCACGCTGTATTAAACCGTTTCACCACTCATTCCTGTTACCACGAGTCACGAATGATTGAAAGAGTCGTTGGAAAGTCATAGTAGTTTATCAGTAAGAAAGTGGTGGGATGTCTCTTTTCTAAGCGGTTTGTAGTATTAACTGAGTGGTTGTTTCACAGATGAGAAAACTCATCCCTTTGAGATTTTGGCGTTCCCCGTGGCTCTCACCTGTAAACTAGCACTAGCGTGCTACTCGGCTGCGTGGTTTGAGCTCACGACGTTGAGCGCGGGCACACGTTCGCTTGAGTCAGCCTTGAGTCAGTCGGTGTTTGCCTTAACACTCGTTGCGAGCGTGGTGGCATGAGGCCAGGATAGCCCCCGTGCTGTGTACAGCGGGCCGCACGAGCTTGACTCTCCTCAGGCCATCAGCGAGGTTTAATTCATGATCCTCAGGCTTGTTCCTTTCAGAGCTGCTCTGAGGACGGCAGGAACTTCAGCTGGAACTGAGAAGAAAAACCTCAGGAGATGTGCAGAGATGGTCACGATGGTTGACTAATTGATTAGACACCCAACAGCTACGGGTGGATTAAGGTTAACTAGATTATCTGGTATTTTTAGATGTTTCTTAGCTGTTGTGGCTGAGATATTACAGTGGCGGTTGTGCTTCATCTGTTAGACTGTTAAAACTGCTCAAAACAGGTTTTGTTTAAATTTATCTTCTTGAAAGCTCGCTTACTGTAACTGTACGCATTCAGTAGTCTTTGTGCTCTTACGCTTTGAACATTGTGTTTTAAAGATGGCGTATCAGGTTAAAAATAGTCACTTTTATAACACTAACTTTTCGAAAAACCCTTTTTTAAAGCCACTTTTCTAAACCTTCGTTCTTATCAGTTTTCCTCAGCTGGTTTTCAGAACAACACCTTTCTGAGAAACCTGTTAGCCTGAAACTGACCTAATTACACTTGCCTTTCTGTAACCAATTATCATCTGGTTGTCGACTGGTTGAAAAAATGCAGTTGTGCACATTCCTAATCAGGAGTGATGAGGGGACAGAGGAAGTTGGGAAATAGAGGTGGGAGGATCCCTTTCTGCATAATTATCTGTTTTTTCCACCCGTTTCCTGAGCGTAACAAACAACACCCTGTTTTTGGCCCTGTCAGTGTCGGACGTGTGAGAAGGAGCTTCAGTGTTTCTGCTGTATTCGTTTGCTTGTGTGTGATTGGCTGGTGGGACAAGATGGAGGAAGTGACCACAGCAACGGGCTTTACTGGAACTGTGCTCAAAAAGCCCTTTGGATAATAGGATCCATTTGTCTGAAGCATGTTTTGGTTTTGCTAAGTGGCTCTAACGGCTGATTGAGGGTATTGTTATTATCTGAACAGATTTTTCCGCTTCATCCCCTAAAATTGAATTAGCCAAAAACCTCACGTCTGCACATCAGTGCATTATTACACCACATGTGGAGCCGGTGTCCTACTGTATGTGGAAGTGTGGAAGTTGCTATGATGTCTGTAATGAAGTAAATGTACACGTATAAGAAGCTACAGTCCTACATATACACATCTATATATGTATTTTATATCTTATAACATTACAGAATTAAAAAATGTTATTTTTTATAACAGATCAATGACATTAATAATGTTTTGAATGTTTTGAATGTTTCTTATTCTTAATCACAGGGTTATTCACAAATATGCTAATTTAATTTTTTTATATGTAAACCAATTTTTTTCAGAATTCCCACAGTTTCTGGGTCACATGTATCAGCGCTCGGTTTCACAGCTTTATGGTCTGAACAGAACTAATTTGAATCCTGTTTGATCCGTACCCTAATGTGAACCTCTGTTTATATTTAGCTCTCCAGTTTGGCATCTGATCTCGCCTGGTTAAATACTATCAAGTTTATCAGTTTATGACTATCCTTGTACTATGTCCCCGATGGTTAGCACAGGCTGACGAAAGCGGACGAGGTTCTCGCAGGGAGCGGCCCGTGATGGCATCAGCGTGTGAGGGAGCTGAGTGAGCCCGGTTCTCCACCTCAGGGAGTGACACTGCCGCTGTTATCAGTATTCAACACGCTGCCGCACACACACGCAAACACACACCCACCGAGAGCCGCACGAGAGCCCAAGTCTTCGCTGGCACTCAGTCGAACGAGTGCTTAGAGGCCTCAGTCAGGAAATTCACCATGCAGTTACGCTGCCAAAACAAGCCACAATCAGCCTCCTATGATAACTCATCTTTTATCTGAGTCGCTTTCACTTTTTTTCCCATGATGCACTAAAATGTTCCAACAGTGAACAGACTGTGCCTCCGCTGGTGTTTGCTCTCAGCTCTGACAGCCTCTGTTTGGTACGACACAGGCTTGGGAATCAAGAACTGATTTTTATTCAGAACAGGGTTCTAGTGAGAAAAAAACTGTACTTGAATGATCGGCGCTTGGTTCCGTTAACAGTTTTCAAACGTTTGTGTTTTGCTGCCACTGCAGATGAAAACAAATGACAACGATTTTAGCCACTAAACGACTCCAGCTGGTTCTTTTTAAATCTGTAGCTTTTTCTGATTAAAATAAACACAAATGTGTTGAGCAAGTACATAACAGATCAGTGTTTAAGACGTTCTCCCTATTTTATACCATCTACCCCATGATGTGTTTATAATAATGATTTATAGTTTGAGCTTTTTGGGGTCTGATTTTTCAGGAAGTGTCTTATATTTATATTTGGCTTGAGTATACTTAAAAAATGTAAAATAACCTGTAATGTGTGTTTCAAACAGAGAGGGCGCTATTGAGGCAAAAGATACCGATTGCAGCTTTAATGAATTGTATAAAATGAATCAGAGAGGTGACTGGAATTAATGTAGGTATTAAGTTCTGTTGCTGTAAAGACATTATATTTAGAAAAATATATTTAACTTTTTCTTTTCTTTAACTTTTGCCTTTTTTGTTCTAATAAATGGTTCTTAAAATTAAAATGTTGCTTTTCTGTTGTTGTGGATTAGCATTTAGTTTATAAAACATATAAACAAAATCTACATACATTTAGGATTTAGTGCATCTACAAATCTTTCCATTTATGATCCTTTAACAACTTTTTTCCTGTTAGCTTCTATTGCTAGTAAATCGCAGCTACTGGTTTATTTAGCCGGTTAGTTGCTCTCCAGTTTGTACTTTCCTTCATGAGTGGGGGCTTCACCTCCCCCAACCACCTTCCTTCAACCTGAAATCTCTTTCTGCGAATGACTGCTGTTGTGAGGCCACCATATGTTCAGCCCTCTGATCCTGTTTGAGCCGGTTTACCTGAGGGCTTGAGTGGAGGACGGCGTGCGGCTGCGTGGAGCGCAAGAGTTTTAATGCGGGCCGGAGAGGGGGGGCGGATGCAGGGCTTGTCTTGGCACACTGGTGTCTCTCCCATTGTAGGCATGTGGGAGCGGATCATAGCCGTGCCGGTGGGTTCTGTTGCTTGACCGTTGCCCCTGGGACACACACACACACACACTCTCAATGTATATGTTGTATAGCCAGAGGGGCCTGTAATTCACAAACTGTCTAGTTTCACTAATAGGCTGGTGGTAGTTTGGGCCGCAGGCTGACTGGAGGAATTGTCTGGATTGTTGGAGAGCAGCGAAAGGAAAATTAATTGGGTTACTTGGCTAAACAGTTTCTCTTAAAAG
>JBAJNP010011925.1:0-14078 GCA_036877545.1 Yasuhikotakia modesta | reverse complement strand
CTCTCTCTGCAGGCGTTTCTGAATGTATTATTATGGGAATTCCGATGAATATCGGCACTGGACTGTTTAAACTCCTACACAGCGCTGAGAAAAACTCCACTCCTCCCCGCAGACCTCTGCTATTCGATAATCCTGATTTTCACGTCCCCTTGGGCTCATAACCCGACGCCCTCGCGGTTCTGACTGGATCGCTGTGGCGCGTTTGAGTGTATCGAGTGTTTACCGCAGCTCTCCAGCGGCGCTCGGACTTCCTCAAATGAATGATGTGCCTTTTTTGTTCTGTATAAACCGTGTGCGGTTAAATAACATTTTGTGCCTCCGAGTTGGCAGTTTTTTCCCCCCTGGAGAAGATGAAGAATGTCTGCAGGGCTTTTGTTGTGGAAGAATGACAGTTGTTATGGCATGTATTGATTTTTGGTGATGTTTTTTATTATCGTGATGATAATAGTTCACAGCTGTGGAGGTTGTTGCTTGTTTTGGTGTCTACAGACATTTCGCTCTGTTTTCTCGAGATTATATTATTCTATATTATTATATTATTATATTATTCAAACGGATTAAATAAAGCGCTTATAGTTTCGTAAGACTGGGATTTACATCATTAAAATTTCCTCAGGCCTGATGGGGTCAGATCTAATTTAGCTGTATGTGTTTTTTGGCCAAACTCGACATGAGATCCATGTTTTATGTAAATATGTGTGAATAAATTGTGCAGTATGACCACTTCTCGTTTTTTGCAGTATTCAGTTAAATTAACCGTGAATAAATCAGTGTCACTTGCTTCTAAACAAGTTCAGACACCAACATGAAGCTGTGCTTAAAATCCAGTTTACCTCAGATGTATATTTCTGTGTGAAACAGAGATTAACCGATCTGAGTATTGAGTCATGTTAAACCATCTCTTCACTGCTAGTTTTAATGAGCTACATGTGGAAAGTTTCCAGTTAATATTTGATGTCTAGTTTTTTACTCTTGTCAAGCGTTCGTGTAATAAGAGGATCATGTACTTTCAGCCGGTTGTTATCGCAGTTAAAGCCCTTCAGGGGACGCAACCGTGTCACGATTTACTAACATAAGCTGCTTCACATCAAGTAAGATTATAAACGCTTTCATAAACTACTGAAGTGAATTCTGATCTCACATAAAGATGCATGTCAAATAACTGCACAGTCTAAAATAACTACATCTTTATAAATAACAATAACCAGCCTGTGTAACCCTGCAGTCAAACTTTTGCCCTTTACGTCAGTCTGTGAGAGTTCAGTGTGTTTAAACGGTTTTAAGAGACAGAAGTGATCAGAACGTAGAAACGTTTTTCTTCTCCCTGATTTAAACGCTGAAGATGTTTGTGCAGCATCAGTAAGGACACTTGAATTTCTCCAACATAAATTAAATAATGTTAATAACTGAACGTTAGTTCATTTACATATTGTTTCAGGTCATAGCAGAGGTGAAGGTAACTGAAAGGTTTACAGTAAAGTTGTAGAAATGTTATGAACAGCGTAACATTAACATATAACTTACATTGACATAACGTACATTATCAGTAATAATAAAGGCTTTTTCTTCTGGTTACAATTTACATTCGCTTCAGTTTCAGAGTTAATAATTTAAAGCTGCAGTGAGTGAATTTTAGCTGCCGTTGTTCTGAATATGTTGTTGAAGACTTTATAAACCCTGTTTTTTTCTGTTGCAGCTGCAGATTTCTGTAAGTTTCACATCTGAAGGTTTCTATGAGGTCAGTTGTGTTTTTAAAGCACTTCAATGACAGTTCTGACAGATTATCTTTTGCTCCCATCACGGATTGGATATCGCAGCCTCATCGGACGGCGTAAAATCTGACACTGAGGTTTGTTGTTAAGACCAGACCAGCATCTGTGGTCCTCATCTGATGTTGTTTCTGTCCTGTCTGATGCTCATTTCACGCAGGAGCTGGAGGGCAGCTGAGAGGAGCGTGTCGTGAGGTTTACATGACGCTCCGCAAACGCTGTCGATATTTCCAGGTCTCCGTGTGATGAAGCCGCTCGGTTCTGAGGCGTGTGAGGCTTAACGTTGTTTTTGCTAGTGGTGTTGCTGCTGAACGGCTCGGTTTTCATGTGTTTGGAGAAATGCACGCTGAGGTGGGGTCGCTCCACGGCGCCGGCCCGGTGGACGGGTCGCCGCAGGTAAGACGAGAGTGTGGCCACGCAGCTTTTCTTAAAGTTCTCATTCATAAAGGCGTAAACGATGGGGTTGTTGAAGGAGTTGGAGAAGCCGATGGCCTGCACCACCGCGATGATCATGTTCACTGTGACCTCATCATGGCTCTTCTCCAGATCATCTGAACAACAATTCACAGGTTTGTTTCAGTGCCACTGACAGATGCTTGCATTAAAAATGCATTTCAATCTATTCTTCTGTTTATTGAGCTGTACATGTGTGTAAATAGATGGTTCACAAACAAAACAAACTTCTGAAATGATGTGATTTTATCTCTCAGGTCAGTGAATAATTTGTGGAGTGATTACTGGTTAAAGTTAATGTTGCTGCAGATATTTCATGACCCATTAAACTTTCATGTGACCTGAGGGTGTGAAATCTAATCAGTGTTGTGTGAATACTAATTTTGATTATTTTTTTGGACGATAGCACTTGTGTTCTGAAACAGTTCGTATTGCCCAGATAAACACACTAGACTTGCCCAGTCAATCACATCTCAGTTAGTTAGTGTTAAAATAATTCAAGTGGCAATCAAACCGGGCGACATAAATGCATGTTCTGTTTCCTAACCTTTGAAAAGTGTGCGGTGCGGCTCTAATGATTGTGGGTTTGGTTTTAACACGAGTTTTCCGGTCCACACGCAGGCAGCTGTAGACACGCTCCCCACAGAGACTCTGTCTGACGCGACACAATGACTCTTGCGTTTAGCGTGAGTGAGTTGAGCGGTGAGTAATTGTACTACTAGACCACAGTTGGGCTGCTGTGAGGTGATTGTGTCTGTGTGAGACCGCGAGGTTTAACCGCTGTGATTTCCATTAGGCTCCTGTTTAGCATTCTACAGCCCTGCGACTTTCATTCATGCTAAAGAGGATCGCTGTAAACTTCTGGAATCTGGTGTGTGCATTTATACTCCCGGAAATAAAAAGGTAATTTTCTTAAATGTGTAAATAAAATAAATGTATGATATATATGTTTTCAGGCAACATTGTCTTTTGTTGCAGCTAGGAGACCGAAAGATAAAGTTATTCCCTGCTGAAACTGGCAAACTGAGAGCTAAGAGACGTCTCTGTCGGACTCGAGGATCGAAACACGCTAAAGATCTCGGCACCGCGTGTGATGTAATAAAGAGACACGCATCACTGATGGTCTGCTATCGATCACACGCCTGAAACATAATCTCTGCTGAGGAGACGTAATGTGTGTAAAGCCCTACAGCTCTCACTGCAGAGAACTTTAGCAAATGTTACGAACCTTACAGATCCTCAGGCAGGTAAGCTGATAAAAAAACATGCATGTTGTTTCCAAAAATAAGTGATATGTGTTTGTTTTAAATCACGGGACGTTATTGACCAAATAAACATTATTTAACAGTTTGATGTGTAAAAATGTTCCTCTCACTGTGATTTTTCCTGCTTGTAATGTGTCCCATTACATGTGAAGTGTTCTCGTTGAGGGGGACTTACTGTACTCAAAGAGCATGTGCACGATATGAAACGGAGCCCAGCACACAGTGAAGAGCAGAACGATGGTGATCATCATTTTAACGGCTCGTTTCTTCTTCCTGTGAAACCACAGAAAACATGCAGCCATGAAACATGTGTAACATCACCAGTTTCTCTCACTCAACAGTGTGTGTGTGTGAGAGAGAGACTGTGTGTGTTTGTGAGTGTGTGTGTGTGTGTGTGTGTGTGTGTGTGCACCTTGAGATCTTGTTGATCTCTCTGTGGTTCATGGTGCTGAGAACTGAAGAGTCTCCCACACGTTTGCGGATCCAGAGTTCGACGCCGATGCGGCTGTAGAGGAAGAGCATGGCGGCGAGAGGCAGCAGGAACAGTGCCACCATGATGAAGGTGGTGTACAGCTGGCGGTGCAGCAGAGACGCCCAGCGCTCCTGACAACACACGTGATGGTGGTCGTACAGGAAGTCGTACTTCACCTGAGGACAGGTACGGCGGAGTCACATGACTGTTCCAACAGGGTTTTTTAAAGCTACAGTCTGTCATTTTACCAGAGAATGAAGCATGAAATGAGTTTTCTCACATATTTTACTTCACATACGTTAATGTCTAACAGAATTTAGACTTTTCCTGCAAAATTGGACCCTCCAGCTCAAACAGTGAATCATTATTTTAATGTTTGCGTTGGGTTTCAAACGCTTTCATAACTCTTTGATGTTTGTTACATTCTGTAGGAATATTTCATAAAGAACAAATAGAGACTTTAAATCTGACATTTGTGTTTACGGTTTATACGGTTATGAAGTTTATTATAATCAGATCAGATCTGAACTCTTACCACAGCGTTAATGAATCTTCACACATAACATATTCACATATGAGTGACACACAATATATCCTCCGTATCTTTAAAGATTTCAGAGCAGATATTTAATGTATGTATAAACTGCTACTGTGTTTTCAGACTCAGCGGAACTGAAGAACCTGTTGGTTGATCTTCTCAGATGATGAAAGTGAAGTTAACACGCAACACACAAGCTAAATTTGGTTTGTGTTCTGTGGACGGATGGACGGATCATTCAGGTGCTTGTTAGCATGTGAGTATTTCAGCGGCCGACCTTTATGGACGGTTAATTCTTAGCAGAATTTGTCCTCTGGATCTAACTTATGAATAACACATGAACCTGTGCAATAAGACAACTCTCAAAAATGAGCCGCAGTACAAGAGCTCTCTCTCTCTCCTGTCACCCCTCATTTCATTCAGTCTGCTCTCATTTCAAACGCAGATGAATTCAGCCTCGCTGAACTTCTGTAGCTCGGCCGCATGTGAACGTGTCCAAGCTGTTATCTGCACCCTAATTTAACCGATCCATTTACTGACGGCGACGTTTCTGTCTGCAGTTGTTGTAATTTTAAAATTTTGCCCCCGCTGAGTTTTCTGTAACTGAAAGACAGATTCCTGCGACGTTTGCTCCGGGCGCCGGTTCAAAACAAACGCTTTCTAACAAACTGTCTTAAAAATCAAGGCAGTAATGAAACGGCGAAATGCGTCGCAGCTGCTGCGCGTTCACCAGTTAAGGCAAATGGCACGGCAACCGCCACAGCACGGTTGCACATCCTGCATGCTGTCGTGGCAACACATGCCTTGTTTTCTGACAGATCTGTGTGAAAATCAACACAACAGCTGAAACTTACAGATAAAGTTCTTCTGGAAAACAACAGTTCAGAGACTCTTGCGTTGTGCATTTACAAATTTGTGCCTGTCAACTACATTTTTGCATTTGGCAGACGCATTTATCCAAAGCAAATGACAGTGATATTAGAACTCACCTCCAACTGTTGCACAAACAGCATCGGAGAACCAACAATCACTGCAGCGATCCACACCAGCCCTGAAACACATGAATCAATCTGATGTGTTCAGAGCAGAAACACGGGTGAAAGCTATAGATTTAATGCATGTCCTCTGTGTTACGAGTGATTCTGCTTTTATTGTTATTATTAAAGTTGCATAGTTTTATGATTGAGTATTTTTCTACTAAATGACAGAGAAATGATGCCAAAATGCAGTTAAATAATCAACAAAAGCGCTTTTTTTAATGTTTTCTGATTGTAATACTGTATATGTCACAGTATCATGTTATGTAACACACAGTATGTACAGTAACATACAGTATGTACATATATGTGCATATTTATCTATAATTTCTCTCTTTTTTTCTCCCCTGCAGCACAACATGAGGAGCACAGGGTGTGAATTAGGTATGTAGCTGATGTTTTATGTGTTCTTGTGCTGCCACAAAGACTTATGGGAGATTTCTCGCTAGGCAAAATACACCCATTTTAACTCGACTGTAAGTCAACATCTGAGAACCTCTGATGTCAACTATGCATCAGAGATGCAGTCAGACACAAACTCTGAAATCTGAGCACGGATTGGAATAAGAAGCAGGTGATGTTTTCAGTTACCTAACATTTTATAAGCCCGTTTTGGCGTGTACTGCCTCTTCATTTTGAGCGGATACACGATGCCCTGGTATCTCTCGATGGCGATGCAGGTCATTGTGAGGATTCCCGTCACGATGGCTGTGGTCTGTACGAAAGGAACCGTCTTACACACCAGAACACCTGCAATCAAGACGTACAGGTAAAACATACATTAAACTCTTCATCTCTTCATCCTCTTCATCTGTGACGTTTGACTCTCTGCCGCCATCTCTGTTTGAAAAATGAAATGGATGTTTGTTGCAAAACTTACTGAATGCAGCTTCAGTGGATGTTTTGCAGCTGTTTTAATCATACATATAGACTCAAAAACCAAACGCGTTTATTGTGGCGAATCCTGGAACGGACGCAGGCGTTTAATTGGTCATGTCTGCTGGTGCCACCCGGCCTGACTGCAGTATCGACTGTTTTAGGTGTTCAGTCATTAGTTCCGGCGGCGTGTTGAACTTCATCTGCTTCGGTTCTTGGTGAAAATAATTGGCTCGGTTCGCTTTGACCGCCGATTGCGCGTCTGCGCGCGCGGACGCATCCGTTCCTTCGCTGTGGTTTGTTGTTCTGAACGGTATTTATATAAAACTGAGGTTTGAAACGTTATAATCTTTCCAGTTTCCCAGACTCTCATCAGACTGTAGCAGCTGAAGAAACTTTCAGATGAAACCCCACGAGACGAAAAATCACCAAACGCTGTTCGGCGGCACGGATGCGCACAGATGCGCACGGATGGTGAGAGATGTAACGCCATTAAACTTTAATGTGCCTTAATAACCCGCAAACATCACCGTTCTGACATAACAGTGTGTGTAAAAACTGTATTTTTCCAGCGTAAAATTGATCGTGTGTTGAAAAATACGATACGTTACAACCAAAGTCGTCTTTGGCACTGCTTTGGTACTTAAACGACATTATGTAAGCGATTAAGACATTACAGGCACATCCTGACACATTAGGTTTTAAATAACAATCAAATATTCAATGAATGAAAGTAACGAAAGGCACAGATGTAGTTTTGGTAACTGGATCAGTCGCTTCCACCGCCGCACTGCGCGTTACGCATCTGCCCACCATCAGATCCGCTTCACACGCACTTTACACGTTAAAGCTACACGTAAGGTCCAACTCACCTCCCAGCCACTCCGACGAGATGTTCTGCAGGAGCGTGAAGGGGATGCAGAAGAAGGTGATGAGAAGATCGCTGACCGCCAGCGAGCAGATGAAGACGTTGGTGGCCGTCTGCGTCGCGCGTTTACGCACCACAATATAAACTACCAAACTGTTTCCAACCAGCGCCAGCACGAAAATAATCACATACATGACGACAAAAGTGGTTTTAGCTCCAGCTGGGAGTTCAGGGATGTAAACCAGAGGCTGGATGTTGTAGGTGTTGATGAATTCCTGACGGGAGAGGTTGTAGTACCGCAGGAGTTCCCGGAGAGCCTCGGGAGTTATTTTCGCAGTGGCCGTCATCTCCGTAAACGAGGCCATGACGCGCAGTTAAAAACGACTTGATGCGAGTCGAGGTGAGACGTAAACGAATCCAGACATCCGGTTTGTTCACGAGTTTGATGTCATATAATGAACCCCGCAGGTGTTACGGCGGCTCCTCGCCAATGATGCGCTGCAGCCGCGCGCGCGCCGGCGTCGGACGCGGGGAGGGACCGTGTGCGTCTGCTGTAAGGTGCGCTTGACGCGTACGTGTGCGTGACACGACCCATCTCATTACAGTGAACGTTTTCCTAACGTTTTCATCGTGTAACCTAAACGTTAAACGTGTCATTTTGAAGCTCTATGAACGTTTCAGCGTCGTTGCTTGGATATATATTTTTGGGAAACCAAGTTTTTTTTAAATTATCACTTCATTTATTTAGCCTCATTTGCATATTTTTGGATACTATCTTTTAGTACAGAGGCTGTGACTCAATACAGTTTATTATTTATTTATTATGTCGTGTGAATAACATGATTTGTGCCTCTGTCACCGGGTTGTACATCGTTTGGAGAGACGTAAACTGTTTATTATAGCGATTTCAGATTCTGCAGCTCCCATCACAGGTGGTCTTATTCCAGCAGGACCCTCTTCATGTCCCCTGGATTGACTTACTGCCCACTGTTTGTGATGGATGTAAAAGTGGGTCACAAATCAGACGCGCTCGCGTTGCGCCGTCCGATGCCTGGAGTCATTTGTGAACCAATTTCATTCGGTCCTCAAGATGTGCAACGAGGACCCTGATGCTTTTGTTTAGGGTTGTATGGAGGGGTCTCTCATGCACCCAACAGCATTTATTCAGTGGAGGTGTGTCCAGAAATCTGGGATTAAGTGTCTTACAAGTCTTGTGTTGTTGAGTCTCCAGGCAACACACAGCAAACATCAGAGACGGAGAGAGAGGTGAGCGCTGTACTGTCAAATAAGTTACACGAGTAATGCACGAATAACCTGAGATTGTGTTTGATGAAACTGGTGAGGTTTTGTTGGAAAGGAGCACCAGTGGTTTGCGTGAAGAGCTCTTCAAAGCTTTTAAGGCTGTTATCATGCTTTGAGCTCATTAGTTAACAAGCTTTTGCATGTTAGGACAAACCAACATTTTTGTGATTTGAGTATTGAAACATGATTTGAAATGTTCTTTCAGAGATTATGGAGAGATCTGATGGGCAGGTGAGAGACAGTGTGTTCAGGGCAGGGGTACCGCCGGACAAGAGCACACAGAAGAAGTCAGATCACGAGCCCCCGGGCACAAGCAGGACCGTAACCAGAGGAAGTGTCCGATTCGGAGCCTTGAGCCATCATTCCTTCTTCTCCAGACACAATCCTCATCCACACAGGGTCCGGCACATCGAAGGTAGACCTGACAGAAGGTTTTTCTCAAAACTGTCTGGAGTTTGATGAAAAATAGTTTGTGTTTGGGTTGCTTTGGAAATGATAAAGAATTGAAGATCTTTAAAACCAACATGCATTCAGCCCTCGTCTCTCCTGAAGAACACGTATGTTTTATCTCGGGTGGAGGAAGCTGTGGTGTTCTCAGCACCGAACGAGACAAAGTGTGAATCCACTTTTAATTTTAAGATCTTCCCACAGCGTAATAATTTAAAGACATCACAGGCCATTAGGACGGCAGGAGAGACTTCCACAGATCCAGCATCTCTTTCACAGGGTCTCCATGGAAATCCACCCATAGCTTTGATCTTAAGTTATGAGGCGCTGTTAGGCCTTTAGATATTATGTGTGATCGACAGCCGCATCAACACAGAGAATGATAAACTCCGGCCTTCACGTCTGTGACGTCTTCCACAACTGACCTGAGATCATTTCCTTAAGCTTTTTATTTCCTCGAGCAGCTGTTTAGATGTTCGCTGGAAGCGTGAGAGATTCTCTGTGAAGACAGATGAAAGGTTCTGCCTCAGCAGGTGTTCAGCCGGTTATTGCCTCAGGGGAGGTGCGAGGCGTCGTCTTCTGATCAGAACACGCTTGCGTTCAATACATCTTCATGGGTTCCCCGCAGAACCCTGGAGCTGATGCAGGTTCCAGCCGGGTTCTGACGCTGTGTTATGTGTGTAGGTCTGAATGGAAAGCCCATCTGTGCGGTGAACGATGAGTGGTTTGGCCACACACCCCTCTGTCCACACCCCCTCATCAGGAGTGAGGGGTCGGTGAGGGGCGCTCGCCCCTCTGCGTTCCTCACGCCCGACATGAGCTCTGATCCCAGATCAGGTAACTACATTTACATTTGTGAGCTGTGCTGGTAAATGAGCCACAATGAGCACAATGTCAATAAAAGATGTTTTTATAATTTTACATTCTCCAATATTAAAAGCTTCCAAATTAGTTGGAGCTACAAATGAGAGAAGCAAGAGTAGAGCAGAAATAACAGTTTTTAATGGATTATTAAAATAAAGGAGAGATTTGGGAAGAGGAAACGTACTAATAAAGATGATTTTAAATGTTTCCTGACATTAATGAACTCATCTTTCATTTGTTTTGCCTGTAGCTTGTAATTATCTCATGTATTCGGACTCATTTTAACAGCACGGGTCACATTTAATTTGAATTACATGTAATGTTTGCGTTTTGTTTATCAGTACATGTGTTCCCAAGGATTCAAACCCACACAGCCCAGTACTGAAACATATTTAACATATACGCCTGCGTTTGACATGTAACATTAGAGGAATAAAATGAAGGTTTGTTTCTCTGTTGTGTTTCAGCGTTTATCTCTGAGAGCTGGCGAGAGGAACTGAAGGATTTGGCCACTAAAGTTCGTCTCACCGCCGAGATCAACAATGACAGGAGAGAAGTACTAACTGTCTTCAAAGACCCTCAGCTTTTCTGTTCTCACTCTCTGATGTGACAGAATAAGTTCTAGCTCTAAGAACCTAATACTTTAGCTAAAGAGAGTAATGCCCTGATGTGGATATACAGAGATAAGAGACAGGGTTTATGTACATCATTTACTGTTGTGTCTGTGTAAATCTGTGAACAACCTGCAGAAACTCACAGAAGATGAAGAAGTTCCTCGCAGGAAAACTCAGTATTCATCTCAGTCCGGACGCATCATTCCCGTCACATCCTGCGGGAAAAAGCGCAGCAGTCGGACGTCACACAGACGTCTGGGAGCGCAGCGGCGACACGCGCACTCTCTGGAAGGAAGCGAGCTGAAGGTGAATGACCTGCGGGTATTCGGTCATGCTAACAGTTCCAGGGAACTTTCACACGTCTCGAGAAGTTCTGATGTTTGACAGACGCTGGCGATAGATGCAGCCGCTGTCAGAAATCTGTTGAAAGAAATATATGAATAAAAACAGTGTAGAAATATCAACAAATTAAACAACAGAATTGATATAATTTCTCTCTCTCAGGTGCTGGAGTTGTTGTGTCAGATTCTACAGACTGATTCTCTGTCGATGGTGCAGCATTGGTTGATGTTAGCAGATGACAGAGGTAAAATTGACATGTTCTGCGCTTTCTAAACATCCCCCAACAGAACACCAGTGCAACACAAGCAAACACCAGCGTTGTTTGGCAGGTGTGCGTCTCATGATTAATGTGTTTGTACGTTTGTTCTGTACCATTAATAAACTTCGGTACTCAAAGGGGTAACAAACTGCATTTGTTATTATTATGCAAAAGCAAAACCTACATCCACGACACATAATCGCTCCTGTACAAACACACAGTATGGTATCATTAAACTGATTTATATAGTTCCCATTAGCGTTTGCTCAGAGAACGGCCCTGTGAGGCTGCGCTGCTAATAAATACACAATGAAGCTCATTAAATGAGCGATTAAATGAGTGATTTGATGCGTTTTCTGCCGCCAGAGAAAGAACTGGTGCAGGAATTACTCCAGCAGGCCATGTCCGACGCCGGCGCTGCGACCCGACCCACGTCTGGATCCGAACTTCTGCTAACATCTGAACCTCCAACAGAAAACATGTTTCTCAGTCTCTCTGCCAATCTCTCTCAAAGAAAGCGGTGAGCGATTTAGCGATATGTGGCGATATCCATATTTTATCAGCATGAGACTTTCTAGCTTTGATCGCCTCTGTGGGTTTATGAATATTTAACACATTTTTATCTGTGTTTTTGTTCAGTTCAAACTCTGCAGAGACATCACACGAAAAACCAGGTGAGCTGCTTTTGAAAGGCCATTTTGTAGAATAACCTTTGGTAAAACAACAGGTTTTACTGTTGTGCAGTGAATTACTCACCCACAGTTTGAAAAACAAGCGCCTGTGAAAAGCACACAACCATTTCTGTTTCATAAATCAGCCTAAATCGAGGAACTGGCTGCGGTTTATAGCTGTACTATACGGTTTAGGCTCCAAACTGTGAGGATTTTATACAATTTGAATTGAAATGTGATGTGACTTCTGTGTAAATGCTGTTTCAGGGCAATCAAATTCTCCATAAGCGTTTCAAACGCTAGACAAGCTCGTTGCTTTTCAGTCAGACCAGTTTAGTCACATAATGTCTGTTTTTACCGTGACATCTGTGTTGAGCGCTGAAATATCAGCTTTATACAAACGTGAATGTATTTGTTAGCGGTGGAAGTAATGTAGCGTTGGGTTTTCACGAAACCTCAGAAACTTGTGACGTTTGACATCACGGAGAAGAAGAAATTTCTGGCAAGTGTAATGATAGAGGCTGGACCCGAACCCAGAAATGGTTCCTAATAAAGAGGATCAAATGAACATCAGTTCTCTCGCCAGAACCGTAGCCTCTGTTTATGGTTACTATAGTAACACCATTGCAGTTTACTACAGTCACAAAAGACTCAGTCGGTAAGAGGCCCTTAAAAGTCACTGTGGAATCAGAGCCGAGCGCATTGGCTTTCATTACAGTAATGCATGTGCTACAGTAATGCATGTTGTTGTATTAAATGTAATATTTGTTCCACCTGCAAAATGATTTTCTCAGCTGACATCCACTTTCTGTTACTGGTACCATTAGCCAATCTGCGATGTAATTGTTGCTCCGGGCTGCTTGTTCTTGCGGGTAACGCCACGTGTTAAAACTCACGCCGGTTAATGTGAAAATGTTGTTTTCTGTCGCAGAGATCATCGGACAGGCAGAAGTTCTGGAGATCCACACAGAGGAGCCGCAAACATCACAACTATAACATCTCATCACATTTCATTACTAACATTCTTTGACTTAAGAATTCACAATCGTAAATATAACAAACTAGTTCAAATGTTACATTTTCTTTATCATTAAAACAGAAGAAAGTGTTTTAATTCATGTACCGGGTGTCAGTGTTGTTATTCGAAATGAATCCGAGTTAGTTTATAGATTGAATGTTATGTTATCTTCTCTATAGCATCACAGCACAGGTTTCTATTTATCGTCATCGGTGTCCAGGAACCACACAAGATCTCATTGGTGTGTTTGTTTTTTTCATGTTGCCTCTAAACCTCCACGTAACCATGGTGTCAGATTCAGGTGTCATGTTGTGCCTTACATTGTTTCAGCACTGACTGAGAAATGAGATTGAAAGTGAGATATGAAATAGAGGCTGTTACCTCTTTTGAGGACGTATAATTATCGCTTGTGTAATGGGAACGTATGATATTTTCCAGGTGGTCATTGTTGGGGGCGTTTCTCGGGCGTGAAGTGTTGCCTTTTGCTGCTTTCATTCGGTTGCCATAATTCTCCAAGCTACAGCTCACATGCTCAAAACCCTCAGAGGAAGATGATGTGTTTTTTAAATGAGGCACCACAAACCTCACCCAGCAATCCTGAGAGGATAAAACATCACAAATGCATCAAACATCGCGGGCCGACTGTTACCACATCAGCGGCGAATGTAAAAGTGTCTTTATCTGTAACTGCAGCAAACTGAATTCTTGTCTTAAAGCCATTTTACGTTACGGCTCTTAAATTTGCCCTCGTGTGTCGCTGGAGTCAGTATTTAATCAGCCTGCTGTGTTTTAGCTGTTAGGCCAAACGCAGCACGAATCGCTTCCGAAAAACAACATAAACAGAAAGAACTGCTTCATAATCCTGAAGAATTGATTTGTTATTGACTTTCTGTGGCTGTATGTTAAACCCGTTTCGGAGGCACTCGGTAGCGCGTTTGAAGGGTCTCATTAATCTGACGCACACGATTCAGGTCATGAAACCTTTTCTGTTGGCCGGTGAGGTTAATCTGGTGCGTTTGGCTATAGACACATTAAAATGAGCAGCGCTGAGGTATTCAGGAATCTGAAATATGATTGGTTGGTTGTCACTGGTTGCCGCAGCGGCTGGTCAGGATTCTCAGGCAAACTGATAGATGTGAAAGAGTAACAGAATTATCAGAAAACATTAAATCATAACATACTTCAGCTCTTCCAGCTCACACACTCATCTCTCTCTCACACACACACACACACACACACACTCATCTCTCTCTCACACACACACACACACACACACACACACA